>CAEMYA010000127.1:403562-413958 GCA_903131615.1 Diplodus sargus
TGGCTTTTAACTTTTAGCAACTGCACATATGGATATCATAAGTTTCACGTCTCATTGTCAATTTCCCATTTTTCGTTTATGCTTCTTAATTTGCATTGCTTTCTTTTTTTAATCTTTCTTTGTATTTTCTCCTTGCTGTGTTTATTGTTAGGCGCCAAAGACTGAGGCAAACTCCTTGTATGTGAAAACATATTTGGCAAAAAACCAATGTGCACTGTGAATTCAAAGGTTACAAACAAAAACGTATAAGAACAATGGAGGATAGAGACACTCACACCCACCCACACATACACACACACACACCCACACACAAACACACTCACCACCCCCCACCCCCCCACACACACACACACGAATTGCAAACTTTTATTTGCATGCTTGCCTTGATAATATTCTGTTTGCACGTCTGCAGTTCCTCCGGCTGGTGAACAGGGAAGAAAGTGGAATTGTTAATAAAATGGTTGAGCCTGTAATTACTTCCTGAATTATTATAAGTGCCTGATGTTGTTGATGGTGCTGCCTCCCTGCACACCCCTCAGGCTTAGCGCAGAAACCGACAAAGCAAGGAAGTCACATGCGTGCTTTCCCCTCATGTCAAATACAGACAGTGGATAACTGCTTAACATATTCGTCACATGCAAATTTGATCCCTTAACACAAGCATTTAATACAATTTACAAAAAAATCATTTTTGTTACTGATGTTCTCTTGTGGATTTTCTTCTAAAAACGAAAATGATTTGTAGTCTCTTTGGTGCTCCCTCTGCGCTGATGCATTTGTGTAATGCTGTTTCTTTTCTGCGAAGGATACAGCAGATTTCTAGAAAGTGCATCAACAAAGCTGAGAGCGTTTTGTTTTTTTGCACTCTTCATAACTAAACCATGTCCAACTGTCTTCTGTTGTGTTCCTGTGTGTTTCTGTGTGTAATGCACATCTGATTTACAGAGTAGAGAGAAGAAAAGCACGAGGCTGAAACCTCAGCGTTCCACAAACCCCCGCTGGTGAAAATCACTTAGTCGAGCATGTTTCCTTGGTTATTAAGTATTGAAGACAATTACATTCTTCACTCAACCTTCATCACTGCCGTCCAACACCCTCCCTCCTCACTGCATGGTCTTTGTTTTCTCCCCCTCCCCTCAGTTGTCAGACAGGAGAGGCACATGCCTGCTCGTCTGCTGAAAGGACTATTAAACTCAACAAGAACAAAGAGCAGCGGTCTTCGCTGCGTTGTGTCACACAACTCTTCTGTCGATTATTTTTACCTCCTCTATTTATAATCTTTCCTCTGTCCTACATATGTCTTAGACAGCTCTCCTGGGAGGTCTTTGTCACTAAAAAGCCTGCGTGCTCTCTTTCTGTCTACACCTTGTGATTAGGTCAAGAAACACAGCACCAAAAAAAGCCGTTCTTATCTTTTCATATGCTAAATAGAAATGGATTGATTAGTGCCTAAAGTCAAACCAAATTACAAAGGCTAAAGGTCTCTTTTCTCATTTTCTTGTGTTTTAATTATTACTTTTATTTATTTGATATTAAGGTGGTTTAAATTAATATCGTGAGAGTCAGCCTGTAACTCCTGTCTCACCTCACTGTGGGTTTGCAATACATGCTTCAAAATAATGATAAAAATGTTGTTAGTGAGTAAAATAGTAATACTAATAATAAAAATAATGATACATATTTTTTTAATCAGTATAATAGTAATTTAAATGAACATGCTTGAAGATGTTTCTCCTGACCACTGTGCCAGCAGCTGTCTTGTCTGTGTGAATTATTTAATTGTCCTGTTTGTTTGGTAATGTTGTGTGTTATAATGTAAGTTATATTATATTCTGTGTTTTTGTTCGTCGTTAAATGAGAGATTTTTTTTATGCTTGTTGTGGACTCCAGGAAGAACAGCTGCTGCAATGCTGCAGCCAATAAACTAAACTAAACCTTGTCTGATAGATGAGGAAGGTTCGTTAACACTGTCAATACAAAGGTTTGGGATAAAACAGACATCATACTGATGTTTGCTCTTCTTAAAGATTTACCAGCAGTAGAACTAGTGCTGCAGCTCTATAGTTATTACACCTTGTACTTTTGCTCGTCTGAGGTATGGAATTCTACTGAATCAGTCTCATTAAAGAATCACTTCTGTTTCATTCCGTCACTGTTATTGTAGCTGCCTATATAAACTGTGTAATATACTGTCATACAGTCAAACCATGACATTTTCTGAGATGGTAATAATCCTATTGTGAAAATCTCACGACATTGCAACCCTATGTGAGACTTGAAACCCTTAGAGCAGTACCAGAGGAAACATTTCAGTCATCCTCTGATAAAGCATGAATGGTACACAGTACTGTAGATGTATTTGTTTTCTTCTTTTACATTAAGTTGACAAAATGTTTGGAGAAAGGACACCTATAACTGACACCAAAGAACCAGTTGTGACAAGCCTGACTGTCGTGTCGCAGCACAGCGCCTGCCTCTTGGCCATAAAGCTGCGCTTGAAGACACAGCATGGAGTCCAGCCAAAGCCAACTATCTCATTCAGCACCTACATGACAGGAGATACCTCTCCGCATCGGCAGGTGGTGGTAGTCCTCATTTAAAAGGGGAAACCGTTGCACTGCATCGTTATAATAAGAGCAGTATCATTTTCACACTGCGCTAATTGACCACTTCTAGCTAGGAAACCCGCCCCCTCGTTTGCTCCTTTGACAGACAAACATCATAATGTCGTGATTCACAACTGCTAGTCTTTTTCAGCGAATACACAAAGAAGCAAACAACTGATGCTGTTTTTTTTTCTTTAGTGGGTTTTAATTGATTGAGAACTTGGGGCCTTGGGCCGTACACTTTTTGAAAAAGCTCAAAAACTAACATTTAGACTGGCACAAAATGCTCTGACATTTCACTCTAAAAATAACAGGAACAGGATGAGTCTTCTGCATTGGCCTCAGTCATAGTTAAAAGCTGGCTAACTAGTTCACATACTGCATGATGTGTGAGACGTGTGGAGGCTCTGCTGTGCACTCTGAGTGGATTATGGAGGAGAGGAGGGTACCTGGCCGCTGGCTGCTTCCTTTGTGTGGGGCTTCCATTCAGCTGGTGGCCCTGTCCCTACGCTCCGTATCTCTCCATTGTTGAACTGCCCCCTTCACCTCCCACCCACCTGGTAATCCCCCCTGCCTCTACCTGTTCCCACAAGGAGCTCCTGCTCCGTCTGCCTGCAGGCTCGGCTGGCTATGATTGCACTACCTGTGGATATTCACGCCACATTCTCCTCACACTTATCCATTTGAGGCGTCTACAGCTCACAGAGAAAGTGAGAAATATTCCCACCATATTCTCACCTCTAGCGATATAACATTACACCCGCTACGTGTTGCTACAGCTTTGCACATGCTCTTTTGAGGAGGGGTGTGTGTGTTTGACTAAACTGTTAATTTGGTTATTAAGAAAAGACGGTGTATGTTTCTGTACACACTCGGCTGCATGTACACGTGTGAATGAAAGCGGAGGCGGCTGGAGTGTGTTGAGTCCATGTGGTAGTGCAGTGGAAAGCAGCGGTGGAGTTAGTGTGGCGTGTGCGTGGGAATGCAGCGTTGGACCCCAGCAGGTGTTGTTGTTGGTGGCTCATGTGGGAGGCAGAGCTGATCCTGGGTCTGTGCCATAGTCAGGCTCACTGCTGAACCGCTCTGTGTGGGAGGATCATCATGTCGTCAGGAATGCTTCCTTGGAGCTTCTTTGATGGGTGAGTACACTTTCTGTGCTCACCATCCATTAGCCAGGTGTACCTTCATATTTATATGCAAATTATTGATGCATTTAATGGAGAAAGCTAATTGGATATGGCATAAATATTTGAATCAGAGTGAAGGTATCCACCACAACAAGCTTTTTGTGTATGTAATGGAAGGACAATTTAGCAAACCTGCAGCCCTCTGTGACCTCATGCAGGTTTGGGTTGTAGCATCTACTGATGTCATTAGGGGAATTTGGATGTTTGACAGGGCACAGGCAGGATTGAGGCCATCAGTATATCTCCTGCAGTGTTACTTGTATATTAATTAGTTACACTTAGCTGTGAAGCACTAGCGGAACAAATCAGAGCCGGGCCGGGGGCGGGGCAAATGACCGGGCCCTTTTAACCCAAATAATAAAGCTCATGATAACATCATTTTGCAACATACATGTGCCTGCAACAGCGGAGCTGACAGGCTTCGCCACCACGGAGAGCGACTATGTCATTTGGAAGTCCATCAAGCGGACATGAAGTATAACAAACCAAGAGAACAACAAAAACATTAGGCTACATGAACACTAATAATAAAACAACACAAATTCAAAGCAGTTCAGCACCTCGGATAGCGACCGCATCATTCTGACACCCATTTTAATTATTTCAGCTCAGAGCCTGTATCAGTAGCTATAAAGTTTAGTGAAACTGGCACAGCGGCCCACATGTTCACAAACAATTTCAATATGAAGTAGCCTACTATAGGCCTACTCACCACTATTTGAAGTCGTTGAACTCGTAGACGATGCTCTGTATGTCCATTTTCTTTGCTCTCTCATTCTCTATGGACAACATGGCAAGTCCACTCAGTCTCTCCTGCCCCACTGCGCTCCTCAAGTGGTTTTTAATGAGTTTTAACTTGGTGACGGTGACGGGAAGAGTCAAAAATAAAAGGCGGGCGGTGCAAACGTCACTGAATGTAGAAGTTACTGCTGGGCGGTTGACAAGGACGGTTGGTGACGAGTTTTACCCAAAATACACTTGGAGACAATATTGGCGATTAACTTGTAAATTTGCGCGTCATAAAGTTAAATGTGAGAGTGAAAATAAAGCCAGTCATGTGGCACAACATTTTTAATCACTAAAGTCAGTTGGTCTTGTAAAGTTTTGAGCAAACATGACTCAACCTGACTGGGGCAACCTATATAAGCCCTGTATGAATCTGCCTGATATTTAACATCCAACAGGCTGCGCCCATACTCTGTACTCTTCTGGGCAGTAGTCATGGGATAGCTCACCTCCTCCAGCTTCACTGGGCCGTGCTAGAGGCCCCGCTTCCTCAAGTCCTGCCTCCTATCCGGGCCCCCATGGGCCCGGGCTGGGGGCGTGCCGCCCTCCCAGTCCCCCCTGAAGCTCGGCCCCTGCTGTGAAGACTAAATATACACACCAATCAGGCGTAACATTAGGACCACCTTCCTAATATTATGAAGGTTCCCCTTGTGCAGCTAAAACAGCTCAGACCTGTCAAGACATGAATTTAAGACCTCTAACCCCTGGATTACACCAGATATGTGTACACTGCGTTATGGCTCCACCATGCCTGTTAACTTCCATCAGGTCCACTGCGCTGCATATCTGCTCTGTCCCAGCTCCGGCAGTCAGAAGCTCTCTGGTACAGGTACGCAGGACTTCTATTTCTAGCGGATGCTGGAGCACAATGCAGCAATTCAGCTGAATTTAGCACTTAACGGACAGGAAGTCACACACCGAAACAACAATGTGACATCCGGTTACTTTTCAAAATGAAACATCCCATGTTGACACCAGCACGCAAATCTCAAAAAGAGACAAACACAAGCTCTTCTGTTAACCCTTTGGTCAGAAACACTGCATGTCGTTGTCTTTATAACACATATACCCATAACTGCAGTCGCGAGTGATTATGCGATTATCGCGGGAACTCCTCGGTCTCGTGACGCCAGCTGTCGACCGTACTGCGCCGTAGCGGACTCAAACGCAACTGGTGGGTGTTACCGGATGCCGGAGCAAAACTGGATCAGAGCCGTAAGGCAGCGGACACATATCTGGTGGAATCTTGGAGGGTGGGTGTCCTGTGGAGTCTGGCACCAGAGTGTTTTATAGTGGATCCTCTGGGTCCTGTATGTTGGGGGTTCAGGCCTCCATGGATCAGATCTGCTCCAGCACGTCTTACAGATGCTCAATCACATTGGGATCTGGGGAATTTAGAGGCCTGGTCAACACCTTGGGACCTTTATTGTGTTCCTCAAGCACATTGTCCTGCTGGGGGGCCACTGCCATTAGGTAGTGTTGTTGTGATGAGGGGGTGTACTTGGTCCACAACAGTGTTTGGATGTGTGGTGCATGTCAACTGGCATTCACATGACTGCCAGCACCCAAGGTTTCCCAGCAGAACATCGCATTGTGATGAGATAATCAATGTTATTCACGTCACCGATTAGTGGTTTTAATGTTGTGGGGGATTGGTGTATATGTCCTTAAGGACCTCAACTTCCTTGTCCACCAAATATGAAACTCCTCAGTTTTCTTCCTACTTTACCTTCAAATGCTTCAACATACTCTGCATTCGCACCGGAAAAAGTCATTTTATCTGACCCTGACCCTGCTTTATCTGTAGAATTAATGTCCTTCACCCTGCTCAGGTAGCATCAGCAGCCAGTAATGACTCTCTATCTGCCACCATCCTTGATCCGTCTAATGCAGCATTTTTTGTCAAACAGGCAAAGAAGTCATACTTGGTTCTGACTGCATATTAAATGTTGACATATTTGCATAATTGCAATTATTTATGACTATTTACCGCAAAACTGCAGTAAATAAATGCATAGAAATGAGGGTATGAAATATAATTGATGTGGAGTTGTCATTTTCAGTTTTTTGGTGAGCAGCTTTTGCTAGAAATAACATCAATTATGTTTATGTTAACTACTCAGTTTGTGATATATTATTTTATTATTTTCTAAACGTAGGAACCACTATATTAATATACTGCGTATATCATACTGAAGTGGTCGTGAAGGGTGGGTGTACAAAAACTGACATCCTGAGTCCACTATGTGTGGTTATTTTAATAAAAAAGGCCCTTGCGATATGGTTAAGGCACATTGTTGTTTGGGTCAAATGATAAATAAACATGTTGTGCCTCACGCTTCAAGTCTGTTAACTTTCTCTGCATTTCAGTAAAAAAAAGAAATACAGCCAAAGATTTGCCGTAGAAATGTGTACATCTCACTTTGTTCTCATCTCTGTTGAGAGTTGCACATGTGCGGCACTGATCAAACAGCTGTAGCTTTTACTTTAGTCTCTCATTCTACCCCAGTGCTGATGGAAAAGTATTTACAAGTCAGAGTCCTAAACACATGGCAAAGCATCGCGACTTAAAAGGGGCAAACATGTGCATGTCTGTGTGGGTGTTCACATTACAGCCAATTCAAGGCAAAGCTGATAAACACTACCTCAGAACCATTTGACGTGAGAATAAATGCTGATTCTGCAGATTCACATTGAAGACCAAAACCAAATGTCAGTGAGTGTTAGTAAGTCCAATCTGAACAGGGTCTAACAGACTTACTTGTCCATTATGATCTTCCAAAAATCGAAAATCAGGCCGGCTGGTTTTGGTCTGACATGCCTGTGCTGAACTTTGTCAACTACTGGTGTCCAATTTGGCATTTGGGAACTTCAAAGCAGCCCAGCAGATCGGAATTGCTTGGAAACTTAATTCATGTTGATTGAATATGAACATTCTAGAATTTGTAATAATTCATGCGATTTTCTGCACTATTGGAATGGAAAAATAGCTATCCATAAACATCTAACATAATATATGTATTTATGTGTATGTATGTGTTCAATTACTGCCAAGTGAGACATTTTGTCTCATCCTAATGATTCCAAACGAATGTGGCGATGATTTATTCATGTGAAAAGGCGGCACAGTGCACCTCTTAACAGCTGGAATCTCTGAAAGAATCAAGTAAGTGTGAATCTCGAGGGAGAGTTGGGGGATTTTTAATGGTTTAAATACCATTTCAGTGTGAGGCCACAGTAAACATCGAGTACATTTTGAGTACCTTTCTGCACACACACAGTTATTGTGATACTAAGGTGTCAGCACAACTCTGCCCAGGTGCATTAGCACTATAATATGACTAGGAAATACTCACTAAACCTCCACCATTATCATTATTGCCTCCCAGAAATAAACAACTGCAAACAGCAAAACATGTGCCACACACTAAAAAGCCACACGACAGAAAGTCACTCACACACAGGCACACACACGCACACACTGCACATAGTCCCCAGATGTGTGGCAGCTGGCTCTGTATCTCAGCTAACCGCAGCCAGAGATACAGGTTCCCTCAAACAGGGAACGCTTTCCTCCAAATGCATGGTAATGTTTGAAATAAATAAGCTACATTATGCATAAAAGGGAAAATGATTACCCACTTTTAAAAGCCTTCATGAATATTTATAAAGCGTTTCTGTCGCCGCTTATTTCCCTGCCTCTCTGGATATTCAGTCAGGAGCAGCTAATAGAAAAGCCCATGTTCCCTCTCACTGTTTCAACATGAAGCTGACGTGGACATTAAAGCTTTGAATGCTTTGGCTTTACATAATAAGTATTACCCCTGATTGCTGATTGAATTTTCAGTTCTCATTCCCTTTTTTTAGGAGCGTTTATGCCTTTTTTGTGTGCTTTTATACGTCAGCCTGACTGTGTGTCTGTGCGAGTGTCTTTTATGTTTTGAAGGAGCCTGCAGGCACGGGGCTGTGTAGGCAGCTTTTCTCTCCCTGTGGCTGTGATTGTCAGGGTTAGTTAAAGGCAGAGGGTCCAATGTTCCCATGGCTTTAAGGACAGTGTGATCTGGTGGCACAGAGATGAAAAGAGAGAGGTAACTCATCCACCCATCTGAGGGGATTTTCCCTTCAAGGGCCTCATCACAATCTCTCCAAATGAAACCATTATCTCAACATTTCTGCCCCAGGCGCTCTCACTCAGACTATTTTACTCTTTCGTTTGCACACACACACATGTTCACACCATATCCTCTCTGCTCCCCTGAACTTTTCCCTTTTTCCTCTCTTTGGAGCAGTGTTTTGGAGATGTGAGGGGAAGATGAAAGATGGAAGGTGACGGCGGCAGAGAGATGGTGGGAATGGAGCAGGGGGAGTAAAGGGGTGGCGGTGTCAGGGGACGAGGAACCAGCAGGGAGGGAAGTGTCAGAGACGGAGGAGACAGTGGCAGAGTGTGTGTGTGTGACTGGAGGTGACTCCTAATTCATCCAGGGAAAGCTGAGATTTGGTTTGCTTGTCATAACAGATGCCTCGCCTGCCCAGAGGGAGAGCTGTTCTCCACCTGCCGTGATTCAGTTTGAAATGTCTCTTAATGTATTAGGGAGCCATTATGGATCCCATGGCTCATACCTGCAGACATGCCTGCCTTTTATCTCCACACACACACACACTGCAACCACCCACCACCCCCAACAAGAGAGGGAGGGGGTAAAAAAAGAAGGAGCAGCAAGAAAGAAAAAAGAGTAACGGCAGAGTGGATGAGAGGGGGCAGTGATCATGGTGGAAACGGTGAATAATGGCACGGCCGCAGGACTGAAACAAATCACCTGTAGATGATTCTATTATGTGCAGTCACAGAGGAGCTGTTCACTGCCGGCTGCTCTGCAACCTGCTTAAAAGCCATTCACTCAGGACACAACCAATGAAATGAGAATTTAATTATGTTTATCATAGTGTGATAGACATCATCGCTGAGAAAGATTTCTGCGGTGAATCGGACGCCTCTGAGAAATCACCTGGCTTCTCATGGGGCTGGTCATGTGACGGTGCTCAGGGTCTATTGTGATCGTGATTTCTCAGAGGACTACTTGAAAAAGCTCCTCCACACGACTCTTGCCGGTTGATAATGATCTCCTGTTAATTATTTAAATTATTTAGAATTTAATTAAAATGTTTAATTAAAGAGTTAAATGACCTTTAATGGACATATATTGCCTTTTTTTAAAAAACAAATCCAGAAGAGCTACTCAAGAGATACAGCAGTCTATAGTTAAATATAAATGAGGAACAAATAAACACGAAAATACAAATTACAAATAATAGTAGTAATACGAATAGAATATGATTTATTAATATATGACTTGTATTTTCTATATTCAAATGAGGAACTACAGATGTCAGTGTGTCTGTGAAAGAAATGTTGCCTTTCACTGTGTATTTTGTTTGTTTAAATTGTTGTAGGGACCAGGACTGAAAGGTAAGCAGAGCGAGGCTGGTGGTTCTGTAGACATTTACAGAGATTAAAGCAGTTTAGATTCTAAACACAGAGATTTGTGTGTTTTTAAAACAAACAAAGAAGTATTCAAAATCTTGTTTTAATTTCTCATTTTCATAAAAGCCCTCCGGGTGTTGCAAATTAGCATCTGCTGCATTACTCAGATATTTGCATCACACAACTGTTTTGTTTGGTCTATATATATTGTATCTGTCTCTAGCGAATACATCATAAATAAATACATAGATAAGCAACATCCAGTTAAATTTTCAAAATTAAGTTTGCTGACAAACCTTTAATATCTGACATACTGACTTTTTCACAGTTATAAA
>CAEMYA010000127.1:414272-479517 GCA_903131615.1 Diplodus sargus
GACTGAACAATAGGACCCAATGACTATGTAAATGTGGTAAAAAACTGGATAAAATATAACAGATCGTTTTTTAGGATGGCTAAAGGTAACGTTGTAATATTACAACAGTGGGTCTTAGAGGGTTAATCTGTCTGTTAGAGTCCTGGCTTTCAAACAGAGGTGTGTGATGGAAATGCTCTGTAATAGCTCTACACAAACAGGACAGGACAGTGTGTTTGAGCATTCTCTAGCTTTTCACATCACAGCTCTCTTTGTAACTTTACCTAAAAGAAAAATCGACGAAACAGATACAAAATATTACCGCTACTACAATAACTAACTGTTACTGTATTGAGCCGTTTAGCTCACACAACATACATGTATTAGTCTACGTTTTTAAAGTAATCTTTTAGAATTTACAGTGTACGTTAAAGAAATAACGTTGGTCACTGTCACTAGCAGTGTTGCTGTTGGAGAACAGGGCTAAGTTAGGACATAATAATACGAGGGAGGTAAAGCATCCTCACTTCTCAGGCAGCAGCGAGGGTTTTAAAAGTTATGCTGGAGTTGAAGTGAAAGAAGAGGAACGTTTCCCCCTATTCTGCAAAACTTGATCCCTGAAGATTTTGTCATCAATTCATCATTTCTGAAACATAATAGAGCATTCTGCTGCCTATTTTAGACAGTATGACAGTGTCTGAGTTATGAATGACAAAGTGTTCCTTTTTTGCTCAACAGACCTCTCAGGTCATTCTAGCTGTGCCTAGAATTAGATCCAGGTCCAGTAAAGATGCCATCAGTGTCTGTGGTGCTGCTCTGGAACAAGCTGTCCAAAGGTCCATCCCAACTGTGTCCACATGAAAACTGTGTGTGTGTGTGTGTGTGTGTGTGTGTGTGTGTGTGTGTGTATCTAGTTTGAACTTTGGTTTGTACCAAAATTAGCTAATTGGCTATTTTGAGCATGCTAGTAACCCTAACCCTGAACTGAGATGTCTGACATGGTAAACAGTAGCTGGTAATTCATGCATGTTAACATTTTTATTCTTTTAGTATGCTGATGTTGAACACACACACACACACACACACACACACACACACACACACACACACACACACACACACACAACACAGTTTTACAAACAGATCTCACACGAAAAGAATCTAAAACGTTCTCATTTACAGAATTTCATGTCTAATGACACTGACTTCCTTTTTGTTTAAGAAGTGATCCTGTAATGACAAATGTGTTCCCGGGCTCTTGAGAAGGAACTGTGCACTGAATATCTCCGAGTGTAAACTTCTTCCTGCTGTGGCCTTTATGTTAATGTGGCAGCATTCACTCCCAGACTGGAGCTGTGTTGGTAGTGTTATGGAAATGTTACTCAGTCTGAACTAGTAAGACTGCCGTTATGCCCTTCTCGTAAAACGTATTCAAACATGAGACCGACATGTAAAATTGCTGGAACATTTACATAATAAAGCAGGCGTCTGAAAGGAGCTTGAAACGCGGCAGCTAAACATCTCAGCTTTGGTTGCGTACGTACACACATCGCGCTGCCGCTCACACACACACAAACACATTCCCGGTGAATGTAGTTGCAGCGTGACCCTGAGAGCAGCTCCAGATGAACGATGCAGCTGCGAGGGGATTTGTTTAAAAAGCCAGGCGTCCCGTTCTCCCTGTTATCAGCGCTGCACTGGGCTCTCCCACCATCTGAATTATCTTTCCTTGACATTATAATTCAGAGCACACTTGACAGCGTTTGTTTTCCCCCCTCAGAAAATATAATTTCTGTACATTTGATTTGCTCCCCTTTTTGTTTTCTTATTATCTGTAAAACATGTTGTCTACCTCTCCACCCATTTCTAACCCTCTACAATTTCACAGAGGAAGTAGAAAATGAAAAGTCACGCTGCGTATCTTAATATGAAAGTGCCCAGGTTCAATTTTCCTCCTTCCCACTTTTCAAAATACTTCTTATAATAAATAGGTCTTGGCTGCAATTCACTGGAAAATGAATCCAGAACATGATGATAAATGTGCGTAGAATAATTCCCTGGATGATAAAAGGAGGGGACTTCCTTTTTAGTGGTGTACAGAGCTGGCTTCCCCATTTTTTTCCCACTCCATGTATAATATTCTGTTCCAGCCCAGTCATTGGGTTATTGGGTTATTACAGACTATTCTGATCAGACAGGCTTCTTTCATCAGGCTACATCAAAAGCAAACCGTCATTACTGTGTGATGAACAATGACCTTTCTCTGAGCTAAAGCTGAATCTATGATGCAACGTGAATCTGCTCTAATCAATAGTTTCATATTAACAATGAATCTAATGACTACGAAAGAGGGCACTCGTAGTAACAGACCTGCACAGACTTATCATGAACAAAGCGATATGGACCACAACTAAACTGTTGTAGTTCTGCCTCATGCTCCCCACAGCCTACAGCAGCCAGCGGTTTTCAATGAAACCAAGTTCTATATACCCACTGTAGTCTATCTGCTCAGCAGCAAACAGCAGACGGAGGCAGTTAGCGACTTGCTGGTGAACAGAGTGCAGCACTTAGCAGCTAAAGAGCCTGATTCTTTTTTTAGGTGGACAGAAACATAATTTCAAATGAAGTCTAATGTCGCTCTGTGTCTGCTGTGCAAGCACCACATACAGTAAACTCTCTAAGCTGATCATATTTCAGTGTGTGTGATGTATCTTCCTCTCCTGGACGTTTTGCACTTTGGTAGACGTCAAACTTGAACACCACCGTACTGTAGTTCAAAGCAGCCACAGCAAGTACAGACAACAACAACAACGAGATGAAGAGTGAGAAAAATTCCCTGGAAGTGAAATCCAATCACAAGTTAGTCACTCGAGATGTATGTTGAACAGCACAATACCAGGTGTGAACTTTTCTCCTGTCATTGGATCATCAAACCTCATAGGTTGCAAAAAATCAGCGTGGTGGGGATTCTGTCCAGAGTGTTTCCGGCCTTTTTTCAGTGTGGTGGTGAGAGTTTGTCCATCTGCTGTTCCCCCTTTGGCTCCCCAGGAGCTGTGCAGAATCCGGGACAGCTGCGTCTGAGGATGGGGATGACCGTATTGAGCGTCAGTAGAATTCAATGGCAGGATGCTTCAGTGGTGCTGACGCAACACTGTCATTTCACTTCGACCCGATTTTCCAGGGAGGACTGTGCACAACAGCCTATTGACAGTTTCTGTAAACACTAATTCTGTGTTGGCCATGGAAAAAGAATACTGGCACAAACAGTTGGCTAACTTCAAAGTCTGTCGGTCAAACCATCTGCAGTAGAGTGCAGAAAATGGGAGGTAAGCAGCAGAAAGGGATGGAGGATGATACACGAGGAAGGAAAGAGAAGGAGTAAAAGACCCAACGCTCCTGTGACCTGAGGAACCGCTGTTCAGGGCATTAAAGATCCACTATTGATTCCATTATGGCTGGGTGACTTTATAGACAGCTCTGCATCGGAGCCATCAGGAGCTGTATACCTTAATTAATGGACAGAGAGGGAATGCTGTGTTTGTGTACATGTTCGATCATTGGCCGATGTTTCCTCCTCCGCTAAATCAATGAGCCTGTCGAGACTCCTTCATATCTTATCAGCGCCTCGTCTGATCCCTTAAACGGACTGGGATTAGATCACAATGTAAGGTCAGGGGGCATCGTGCTGGCACAACGGGAGAAAATCGCCTCAGGAGGAATACGCCTCTGACCCCTCATCTCACACATTTTTCCCCTTTCCTCGAGATAATATCACACACTTGCCAGAGCAAAGAAAATCAATATGCCTTAGCTAAGTTTGAAACCACAGCTACTCATTAAAAAGAGAGGGAGCAAACACGCTGTTCGGAGTATTGGTACAACCCAAGCGAGTTAAGCTGCAGGGATTGTTATCATTGTTAAGCAAATAGATCCACAGAGGGAGAGATAGAAAGGAGAGAAATAATAAGATTTACTCCCTGTGCTATTAGCAAACTGTATCTTCCAGCAGACTGACGGGGGGAGCCACCCCCTCGGAGTGACTGAATGCCCACCTCAGCACACAGGGAATTAGCTAACTGTTGATATGGAGGTTGAATTGTAAAGCAGAATGAAGCTGTGCTCTCTGACTGTCCTCTAAACACCTCGCTCACAGTGGGACTGCATATTAGTGAGCAACAAAGACATACGGCGCCACCTTTGGTTTGTCATATATTGTCATTTAAAAGAAGGAGACAGTTCTCGCTTGAGAAAAAGGTTTATTTTTATATACTTTCACACACCAAGCATACGTTTTTCCGCCTCAAAATGTTTAAAGGGATGCTGTGAAGGATTTGTCAGTTTCTTTGGGATGGTGAGCCACCAACACAAAGCACTGGTATTAGACGACCTCTATCTTGCTCCAGAATTGCTGATGCCTAGAAACATCCCAAAGTCAGCAAAGGTAACAGAAACGTTGACATTCCATAGGAGATCAGGGCGAATCATGTCATGTACGTTTAGGCCAATTCAATGTTGTGGCACTTTTCAATTGGAGCAGGGAGACCCTTCACCCTTTATTCCACCTCAGAGCAGACAAAGGCTAACATAAACATATATGAGTATGGTACTACCTGCATATCACTCACACTGAAATACACTGAAGCATATCTTCACTGCATCACGCAATCTTATTGATCACATCTCCTCTGTCTCCTCCATAAATCCATGTGCCAGTGACCGTCAAATGACAATTGTTCATAGCAAATTTCAATCAATATATGTAGGCCACTTAGTGTAGCTTTACATTTTCCAGTATTATTTTATGCTTGTATACCCCCGTAGGAGTTACTCAACTCAACAAATGTACAATAACGTACTCAGCAGTATCCTGATATAGAAAACAAAGGACTTGACTTGGTTCCGACTCATCCATTACTATTATATACTGAGACACCTCATTGTATATTATCACTAACTCCACATTAATATCTTAATATGAGCTTTCACTTTGCTGGAACAGAATCCCAAATAGGGCTCAGGCAAGGTGAGTGATATTAGCTTGAATCCGATTCCAGATAATAAAAATAATTGCTTGCCCCCCTAAGCTTTTTTGAAGGTTTACAGTATTAGTTAAACACTGAGAGTCTGCGCTTTCATTTGTTCACGGTAATGATGCATTCACTTTAACACATGTATCAGCACTTTTCTTCATCCATTCCCTCATGCATGTGGCCAGATTTATCATATAAATATGTGTGACTTTGACCTCCTTTGGGTGCTGATATGGGTCACAGGTTTGTGGCGGCAGAGTGGAGAGCAGAGTTTCTCTGTATTGGGTGACCAACACTCTCCAGTAGATCTTTACAGTGGATTTGAGTGTGCTGTGCTCTCTGCCTTCCAAGACTCTACCCCCTCCCATTGTGCTTTGCTCATTGACATTTCCAGATGTGAGTAGTTCACAAAGGCTATGACTGAGGAGAGAGGCTGACATTTTGTGTCTCTGCGAGTGCTTGACAATGGCTGAGAAGCACTGACATTTATGAAAGTGTCGAGCGGAGCACTCCTAAGATTTTTGTATTATGAGAAAGAGAGGAAAATTACACATTATACATTTATATCTGTTGCGGTAATCTGTGCTCTTGGATGTCAGATAAAAAAGAAAGAGAAAAAGATGAGCGGTAGGAGAAGCCAAGTACAGGAAAAAGGGAACAGAAATGAGAGAGAGAGGGGAGTAAAGGAAGGATGATAGAATAAATACAACAACCTAGTTGCAATTCTCAAGTGGCTCTCTGTGTGAAAGCGTCTTCAGTCTTTTCCTTCTAAACCTCCCTCAACTGCTGCAGACAGCTCCCTGATGTATAGAAAGCCTTCTGCTGTTGATCTTGTATGAAAAAGGTACAAACTGTTCTGCACAAACAGACCATTGAATAATAATAACACCGCTGTGGGAAACAAATTCACAAGTGCCTGTACAAGATTTGCAGAGGCTCACAGAGAAAGAACACAGACTGAACAGGGGTAGATGGAGTATAAGTCACTCAGCCACTGCTGAGTCCCACAATTGAAAATTAAAAATGTTCAGTAAAGCACTTTTAAGAAAAAAAGCTTGAAAGCACATTAACTCCATCACTGATCATCAAGCAATTCTCTGTCTATATTAATATCAGATATGGGGACGTGTCACACCCTGCGCCTCGGTTGTTGGTCAGTCCCACCAGTTGCATCTTTTAAAGCTGTATATAACTATACATCTGTATGCAGAGATAACTGTCTCACTGGAATACTGGGACAGACTTGGTTTGCCTCATGCTGGTATCAGACACAGCATCGCACTGATAGCGTCCCTATACAGCAGGAGTGAGATCTCTGCAAAAACTTTCTATTGGAAGACAACTGATTTTGTATTCAGATCGCCTTACAAGCAGGGTTGGAAAAACCTTCTCATAAAGCAGATTATTATGACCCATATTGTCATTTCTTGTTAGGCGGCGACCTCTGGTCATAGTAATCACTGCAGCAGCAAAGGAGGAAGTCAGGTTGAGTAGCGTGAGGAGCAAAGCAGTCTACTGAGGGAGCAGGTCAGGGGCGGAGGGACGGGTTGATCAAGCACAGGAGTCCAGTGTGAAACCAAAGGTCAACAGCAACTTAGAAACAGATGTAGGTATGTGTAGAGCTGAAGTTAAGGAGCTAACACAATTCATTTTACTTAGTAACAAGTGGTTCTCCCTCCTAAACCTAACCGAACTGTGACTGTAAGATGAAGGTCCGGTACACTGTCGCTGGTTCACTGCATCACTTATTGCTTATTGTGACTGCCAATTCAGTTGTTTTGGCATGAGGATATGTTGCAGTTGTTGGTAATTTGACTAAACCAGAAAAAAACTTAAGTGCATATAATTGTATAATTGAGCTAGAACACCTTAAAATAAGTTGTAAACACCCAATGAGTTATGATTATGATATAACATCATCCTCTGCCTAAAGGTCTGAGGACCTAAATGTCATCAATCAAAGTGTTCACAGTCATTTTTTTTTTTTTTTTTTTATCCTTTGGCATTTGTCAAGGCTTTCTGATTCATATACATCTTCCTGATTAAATGAAACTCCTTTTTATGTAGGGCAATGTAGGCGTGCTATGAAATTAATAATGTAAGAAGACAGAACCTGAGGATTTGGTAAAAATGCATCTGAAACATCAAAGCCCGTTTTAGTTCATTTTGGGCTTCAGCTTTGCCACAGCAATTTGCAATTAATGAGACTAAAACAAACAAATGCCAAATATATCTCCACAGACAGGCGCTGTGTGGTCTGATTGCACCAAGAGAAACCTGATATTATCTGACAAAGTAAGCCACACTAACAGTATGTACAGTATGTATTTTATGCCTGTGTGGTCAGGTCTGACACAATCATTAAACTGAGAAGATGCACTGTGACTGTGAAGATTAACTGTGCCTGTGGGCTTCTGAGGATTAATACAGCCTTATAACACAAAGGAGTCAAGCCAGAATATGTGTGCTATCCATACTGATCCTAACCACTATATATACTCCACGAGAAAAATGTATGACAGCGTTTCTTCTCCAAATGAGCTCTGTTTACAAATTGATTTCGGATTTCACCATTCAGCTGACAACAGCTCTACCAGCAAGAGTCAAATACGAAATGTATAGAGAACCCACGTGTTCCCAGCCCAAGATCCAATGATGAACACGCAGTCTTTCTCTTAACTCTTAACTGATAAGTCATTGAAAAAAATGTAATATCAAAACCTGAGAGAGGTTGTCCACTTCAGTATCTCAAGTTTACTAAATAATCATATTTTAGTTTGTCATAGACTACCAATAACTGATACATTATGCTTCAAATGAGCTAGGCTGCCCAACAGTCTTGAACGTGTTTAGAGTAAATGCCACAGTAAAGCAAGAGAAATCAACACAGCCGAGGGCAGCGTGTTGAAAAAAGTGTGAATTAAGGTGACATTTTGTTTGGAGCTGGTTTTTCATTACACTGTGTTAGGGTTACAGCTATAGTTCAAAACCTCTAGCATGAGTTGTTATCCGTGTGTTTACTGTCTGCTGTAAATATGTTTGTCAGTGTGTATTATGACAATTATAATGATAATGATCCTTATGGAAATGAACACATACATGATCTTTATATACGTACATAAGATTATTTTCCTGTATTATTGGGGAGTAGGAATCCTTCAGGTATAACCAGCTCTATATAAAGGCAGTAGTTTTGTGTAATGGGCGTGCCACATGACACAACAGCTGCTTTGGTGTTGCAAGAGGACATTGCCAATGCACAATTCAGGCTATACAGAGGTTTCAAGGACCGGACTGATGTTTTGGCCCATGATGATGACCTCATCAAGCGGACAGAACGCGGGGGTCTTGTCTCCTCTAACAGCAGCTTGCACACTCTGAGTCCATGCAGAGATTCGTCTCTTGGCCCCTCACTTGAAATCAGACCACTTTAAACTCCTCCAAAGTCCGTGGCTCTGAACTTACAGCGTTCACTGCTTCTGTCTCTTTCTGCCTGTTTCACTTGCTTAATGTTTTTGCAAAAGGCAGAACTGAAACCCACAAATAATAGTTTTTTCATATATAAGTTTGATCAGTCATTACATCAAGTTCATTGTCTGCAAAATTACGCTTCCCGTTCTTCAACTGCTTCAGGTCAACAGGTCAACAAACCAGGTCATTTGAGCCGTGTTGAGAGCCATGCATAGTGAACTGTGGGGATGGACAGACAGCTCCTGCTTGGCATAAAGTTTCAGGATGACTGAGATGTATGAGGACGAGACACGTGGGAACAGTTCAATACATCTGACGAAAAGACGTACGCATGTTTCCCATGTTGTGTGTACACAGATTTGCACACCTGATTATACACATCTGGCCTCAGGTTTTGTACCCTGAAAAATGGCTGGGAATTGTCCCGTCTCGTTCAAAACATCCAGTGGCTTCACACTTTGTTGAAACATGAACAGTGGTCTCCTGCAGGGCAGCCATCTCACCCAGCTGTGACATCACCACCATCCTCTCAACCTTCTGATGGGAAACTCAGCTAATATGTGTGTAATGTGATATGAGACACAGTGAAGAAATGTATGAGACATAGAAATTTGAATGAATCGGTGGTTTACAGAAACATAACATGCCTTTGTTGTAATTTGGTGACTGGCCTGTAGAAGCATGTGGAAAGTCTTCAGTGAAAGTGCAACAACGTGCTTTTCTTCCTGTTCATACTTTGTATTTAATTGCTCTTATTTTACCTTATGAGTTATCACTGACATTTTAATCATCATGGTTCCAAACACTGTTCTGTTTGCATTCATACATCCTTCAATGCCTTTCCATTTTTTTTTTATTGCCTCCATCTGGCCTCTTCCTGCCCTCCAACAACACCCCCCCTCCCCCGACCCTGTCTACTGCAGCAGAGCCTCAGCTGTGATAAAGACGGAACATGCTCTCGGAGCTCGTCATGCTACGCTTCCCGTTCTGCAGCACTGATATTCTGACACTGATCGCCATCAAACTGTCAACAACAGACAGGGACTGGGGGCTGAGGGTGGGTGGAGGTGCCGGGGGAAGCTCGCTTATTTTTCCTCATAAATAATTTTCACTCAACAGAAACGATGAGCTGAAGCAGGATTTACTATTAATTTCTGTCTCCTGTTTTCTGGAGAGAGAAAATTGAGATGGATGATGCCTAATGTTTGCCGGGGGCCTGCTGGAGAGACGTGGGAGAGGCCAACCTACAGCCTTGCAGGGCCCTGAGTTAAGTCACAGCTCGGTGAGGCCTTGACTCACTTCATGGTGAAGGATTAGGCTGACATGATGCTCATGAACTCACTTGAAGGGCCTTTTTGCATTGAACACTGTCCAGGCAGTAAACCAATCGCAGCAAACCTAAGGTGCTCATCTGTCCTCTGCTGTCTCTTTGAGTTCAGAAGGAGATTTGTTTACAATTTACTGTGACATCCTAAGTATTGATCGAGGTGCCAGTAGTGATTCGGTTTGGGAAACTGAAGCATTCATGCGGGTAGAAAAGTTTTATCTTTTATAGGCAGATTTGCTAAGCTATGGAAGTCCGTCATTGTTCTTGTGATAAAATCAATCTGAAGTGGGGACTCTGATATTTATATATCCACATTCTGTATAAATCTGTCTTTGAACTCTGCTGAGCCTCACAGTCTGTCAGTCATAGCTCAGCATGGCCTTTATCCACTGGAGGAGGAGGAGGAGCAGCATGCACTGTTTTAGCAAACCAAACAGTATTAATGCTTCCAAGTGACTGGTTTACTCAGCACATCCACCAAATGGCCTACACCACCTCCTTCTGCTGAGATGAAATATCACAAATTGTATCAGCACATTCAAATATTTTTGGCCAACTTTGTTCCTCAGCAAGACATGATGATAACAGGTATCTATATTACAGTAACATTTGTTGCAACAGGTACATTTTTTCTGGATGATGAAATGTTTTTGTTTATTACACTCCACTGTTTTCTACTGTGGACAGGTGATCCTGACACTTTAGCCGCTCTAGGTACTAGATGTACTGACATTCATTGTTCCCCATAATTCATTTCCCAATCAATTTACTAGAGTAATCCATTGTGATTTTGAGTAAAATATTTGACTATTAAACAAGATAAATTACATGAAATCTGACGTTCACGTTCATGATGAATTGCCAGAACTTTGTTTAATGATATAATTCCTGCATAAATAATAGTGACATCTCCATCAGCTCAGTTGTACATTATGTAAAATTATACACATTAGCTAACTAAAGTTAAGGAACTGGACCATGACACTCTCCCTCACTAATTTACCACCTGGGCCATACTAATTCAACCACCCGCGTCCCATTAACTCAATCGCCCATGCCATAATATATCTAGAATCCAATCACCTGTGCAGACCTGAGGAAGACTAATACGTTTACTACACCTGAACAAGAAGACACACTCTTTAGAAGACAACTACTTACGGTGTGATCAGACAGAATGCAAAGCGAATATTCACATAGCGTTTGGTCTGAGTGTCCCATTATATATGTTGGATCGAGAAGGTTTGAAAGATGAGTGGAGGAGGTTTTTACAACCATTCACATTTGGCCCCATGTGACAACTTACATGACCGCTGTCATTTACACTTGGCCTCTGGTGACTCCAACAACTCATGCATATGTTCACATCTTTGTCATAATAATGCTTGAGGGCAGGGGACTACTTCAACAGAACTTTGTGACTACATACAATGCTACTTAACAATCTACAATCTGTAAACTCCAGCAGCCATCAAGTATGAGTGACATTTGACTCAGGAGAAGTGACTTTGTTCATGACTGTTAATTGTGATAAACATTCTGATTATTGTCAGGAATACACTTAACTGAAGGTTTTCATAAACAGTGTTGACAAGACAAATCATTTGATAAGACTTCAGTAGCACACATGTTTTTAGGGTTTTCCGCGAGACCTGTACTGGGTCATCTTGTCTCTCCTGTACCACACACTGTGTCGAACTTTCTTGTATAACATGAAATGCTCCTGAAAAGGAAGTACAGTTTTCTGCTAATGCCTATATCCCCCCCCCCACCGGCAAGCTGTAACTGTTATTTAGGGTTATAATGATTACACCATGCTACTACCAGTGTCATAATGAATCATTTATAACTTCTGAGGGGTTCAATCGATTGAGCAGTATGGGGTGGGAAAAGAGTTTGATGCATGGTCTGATTAAGACATGGCTCTGTGCTTACAGGACACATGTCCACACAGACAGGACAGGGGCTTAATGGATTAGTCTCAACCATGGTTTTTGTGTCTTGAGCCACCAGGGACTCAATAATCAGTGGCTCAGGGCACCTGTCAATCACTGTGCTCCTGGATATCAGGATAATATTGTATTCTGCAGTCCCTTGTTTGTTACAAATGCTCACCAGGCAGCATCATTATTGATTAAATCATCATTTATGACACCAGTTAACACATTGATCTCCCCTGAAAGACATCATACATCCATTTAAAGGTCAAAAGTTTACTTTACAATATTACAATTTGTGTAGAGTAGTGCATTAATAATTACACAAAATGTGTGATAGTTAATAACAGAAGTACCACTTGACATTATACATTGGAAGATGGTAACATCGTTTTGCTGCTACAGCCTTGGATTAACGGTCTCATTTGAGCTTTACTGACTGGTCTGTATTGAATGTGAATTTAAAACACACTGTTTATCTTCATCTTTCATCTGTTGTGTGTTCAGCTGTGTTAAGAAAACCACTGTAAAATCTGCACTCTGTCTGACTGGCTCCTAAAGCAGTCTGCCAGGCGGGACTTTGCACCATAACACATTAAAATAGCTCGGCTCCCATACAGCCCTTGATAGCAGTAACAGCCCATTGTACCATGGCTGCAAAGATACATGAAAGAGCTAACTGGCCTTCCAAGCTGGGACCTCTTGCAATACTGCAGGGGCTTTCCTGAGGAGAAAACTACACAGAAAAAGGAAATACTGGAAATACTTGCAGGTAGTCGGCAGCAACATAACCAAAACAACACCAGGCAGGAAGGATAGATAATATGTCTCCTGTCACCAGAAGTTATGCTTTGGTTTGATGAAAACATTTGGCAGAGAGTGAGCGATGGATTCATTTGATCAGTGGACCCTTACAGACCAAAAGAATATAAATCAGCAAACAGTGACATTAGTTAGAACTTGATGAGTGAATGAATGAATATTTTTTTTAAAGTTCTTATGGTTTCAGTTCAATGAACTGAACACCTGAACTGTGGAGAATCTAGCTGATCTAACTATGTTTAGCATGTCTTTATTGACCAAGGTTTGAATATTTATATTTTTATGAGTTGCTTTGGACAAACTTAAAGTGAAACTCTCGCCAAAAAGCAACCTAGGCTTTATTTGTGAATGTATATGAGTCAGACCTTCGTGTAAAAGCATAATCACGCCGAAAAAGGCACTTTTAAGATTTTAGCTATTTTTAAAACACTTTACTTTAAATGGATCACTGATGACACTGACATCTATAAACACTTCATTTGGAGTGGTAAAGTGTTACTGGACATAGGAGGTATACTAATATTACCACAAATCCTCTTAGAAACATGTTTTCAATACTTTGTTAATGTTAAAACAGTAATTCCTGTGATGCAATACTTTTGCTGGGCGTTTCCCCCCAACACTGACGGTAGTTCATGTGTTTATTACAGGACAGTGGAGCAGCTATGTATATAGCATCAAGTGTAGTAACCTGATTTAAATAGTGGAGTGTTTTTCTCTCCTGTTACTTTGGCCCTCCTGTCCTACATGTCCCCTGCTCTAACACACCTGACTTAAATGAATGGCTTCCTATCAGGCTGCAGCAGAGTTTGATGATGAGCTGATCACTTGAGTCAGGTGTGTTGGGGCAGGGAACATCTAAAACATGCAGAGAAGCACAGAAACAGGATGTCTTAACTATCAATTCCTGCCAGTTCACAACTATAGTTGTCACGTGTTGTCTCAATCACCCATTTCAATGATTTTTTTAAATATAAACAATAATCAGTAATCAAATAATCACCTAAATTAAAATAGCTACACCACTATTCAAAAATGCTCCACTGATGGCTAAAATCATACTTTTAAATATTCAAGGGAAGTTAAATCTTAATATCCAAAGTAACTGTGTCCTCTAGAGAAATCTGATAAGCTCTGAGATGTACTACAAACCTGCAAACATTTAAAAATACAAATCTTCTCAGTTGTAGTTTTGCAAGAAAAATATCATTTATCAATGACCACTCAATAACTAAGCCAAATTACACTCAATTATTAGTGAGTAAAACAGTAAGCCTTTTGAACATGTGGGCCCCTTCATTACTGTATACTGCCATTCATAGTCATTTTTGAGCAGCTAAGAATGTTTTCCTCCACTTGGCCTCCTGCCTAACAACACTCCTTAGCCCTTTTTAAAATCGCTGAGACGCTCGGCCCTGAGTGGCTTATTGCTTAAGTACTCTCTCTGATCAATCATGGAGGCAACGTTTTGATTGTATGTTTAAATATCAGCGAACGCTCTGCTCTGCCTGTTGGAATCATACTGCTTAGGCAAATCCTTGGGATAAGTAAGGAAGGTGGCGATGGCTGCAAATGCTGCGGTCACTGTGTGTCCACTGTCATTTGATCAGATTGATGAAGTGCTGATGGATTTCTCTCTTGACTGATCACTGCTCTCTGGCTGTGGGTTGGGCGGCTGCCTTGGACTGTTTCCTCGGGAGATTACACACACACACACACACACACACACACACACACACACACACTTAAGTCCATATTTATGATAGTGAATTATATTCAAAAAAGAAAAAGAAAACTCTTGAGTTTCTGTGGTTGGAGCTCTTACATTCAGCTGTTCAGCCTTTTTTGGCTGTTGTGCACAGAAACTGCCATCTGTTTAATTTAAACAAACTGGAATTGTTAGATTGCAGGAAAAGACACAATAAGCAACAGTTCAGTCATCAGCAGGTTGAGCTCTGCAGTTTGGTCAGAAAATGCACATTTTGTAAAAAGGGGAAGAAGCCTGGTTTTAGGTCGAGGAGTAACAAGCAAGCAGCGGCTGGAGAATCCTGTCAGCCACAGTTCTTGAATCTCAGTACATCCTGAATTTCCAGTAAATTCATGATTGATCCAAGCACACACTAAGTCTTTTTCAGTTCTGGGTCATAAGATAGCCAAGCTAACATTTAGAAAACAGCAGGTAAAACATAACACGACGGAGACAGTGATAGTGATTTGACACTTTTAAAGATGTTTCTTTATCTTGTACATATTTTCCCACCATTTCATTGCCTTTATTACATGTGATAGGTTCACTAGCAAGGACCACACCTTCAACAAGATGCGTTCAAACAATTTATTATGAAAGAAAGAGAAAACCAAACGTTGAAGATCTTGGTTCTTCGAGTTCTTCAAGTGCATTGTGGGGAAGCTCTGTAGAGAATCCGCCGCCACACCCGGCCAGCGATGGACCCCCCCATGGTCCTACGAAGCGGAGGAAAGAAAAGAAGAAAGAAACTTCACCATATAAGCTTCAAGAGATGAGAGGAAAGGGAAGTGACAAAGATGCAAAAGATCCAATTTTTAAGATAGTTGATTGTTGAGTCTTGTTTGCCAACTCGTCAAATACTGAGGCTTTGGACTGATGGGTCAGGTCAGCCAGTAGGGTCACCCACATGGTTACGTACGTACATGACCTAACTTAACTAAGCCCTGTGCTTATCTTACCTGATCATCCAGCCTGTACTCTAACCCTAACCCTCACTGTGTTGCTCTTTATTGTAATTCACTTAATTTGATCCCTCGCTGCCGTGATAACTGCTACAGCCACAGGAGGTCGTCGTCTTACAAAAAACTTAAATATGGGTCATAAAAAGCTGCTTGCACAGTCGACCTATCCAGATAATTTCTCTGATGAGGACGGGCTGATGGGATGCTCAGCTGGTATGAGCAAATACACTGACCGTAAGCATTTTGTAGATTTGTTCAGGATCAACGTTTCATGACTTGGCAAATGCGTTCACAAATATTTTCTCATTATGTGAATACAAAATGTAGTCGGAGCACGAGGCAGGGTCACATGTGCACAGTTTTATAGTTTATCCCAGTAAGAGTTGTTGTGACAGCAACTTGCTCCACATCTCCATAGACTAAAAGATCATCTGGGAAATAAAGTCAGTCCAGTATTTTGTTTAATAAATCAGATATATGCTTTGCATGTTTTTGTCCTTTTTTTCTATTTTTGTCATGTATGAGTGATTAAAAGTAAAGAAAATATTTTGAATATGGGAACAATGGTAAATGAGGCCCAAGGATTGAAAAGAGTCCCAGAGGGAGCTTTGGAATAGAATCATTTTAGATTTTTAAAGCAAGTCCACATCCTAACCCCAGGCTCTCACTCATTAAGATGAGAACAAGCAAAATGTCTTCACATTTGAGAATTTTCTCTCTCTTTCCTCCTATCCTCATCTCACTTATTCTGCTTCATTTCCATATCCCTGTGTCCACGCAGACAAGTGAGCAACTTTCTCATTAGACTCCACGTGTATTCATATTCAAACTTACCTACTTAAACAGTCACCTCTCTGACACTGACTCACCTTCCTGCAGTGATTCATCTCCACATTTACAGGCCAGATTCCTTTCAATGGAACCATAGAGATTCTCAGCAGGAAAACGGCGCTTCTCGTGTGTGAACGGAGCCATTCCAAATGCTCAGCTTTCCAATTATAGTACATCCCGCTTAACTGATGCTTATTAATTCCTTCAAACTCATTATGGCATGCAAAATAGGGCTCTCCCATGAGATGAATACTAATGAAAGAAGAAACTTCTCGCCAGTGCTGGTAGCGTCAGAAGTCTGCTCTGTTTAGATGTTTGCTTTAAGCCCCAGCGCAAAATAAATGCTCCTGGAAAAGAGCATTTCTAAAGAGTCCACTAGTGGGATGACTGTAAGGGAGCATTGATCAGAATCTGTAGTAATCGCTCGTGACAGGAGGCACCTGAAGTACTTGTGCAGTGGTGTGTATGGATTAGGTCTAGACTTGAAGAGGGTCCTACAGTAGAGTGCTTGTAGTTGGAGTAAATAAAGCTCCCCCTGACTGACACTGAGCCAGCAGGGCCAGGCCATAGGGCTAACCCAAACAAAACACTTCAATCTCTCACCGTTGCTCTCCACTGCTCCCTGAGGGCTTGATTGATTGATTCGCCGGCCAATCAGAGTACATTGATCTCAGAACCCGACCTCCCCACCCCCAACTCCCCAGGCCTCCTCTCTGTCCATTCATCTGCTGGCTGTCAGAAGAATTCACTGGAGGGCTGTAGCTGTGGAGACCCGCACTTTTAAACACACTTCTGCTGCTTTCTGAAAAGAAACGCATTACAGTTCCTAGTGTTGTTATAGAATCCTCACTGGGTCCATTTGCGTTTGCTTTCAAGAGGTCATTCATGTACAGTTTGATGATATTAAAAGCTCAGTTAGTTTCGGTTCTCAGCGTATGTGGTCTTTACCTTTTTGTATTTCCTCCCCAAACAGTGTTTGAAGTTGGAGTACTTCAAAGGCTTGGATGGACATAAAACTCTTGAGTGGATAATCGTACAAAGTGAGCCACAGGATTTGTAAAAGTACAGGTTTTCCATATAAAGTCAAAGATACAAACCTATGTATGTAAAAACATAAGGTCAGCAGGGTGGTAGAACTCTAACGCATGCTAGCAATAGTCAGCTGGGCACTGAGTAAAACATACACCTCTTCTTCTTAAAGCCTTAATACTCAGGTCAAATTGCAACACACGTCCTAGTGGTGAGAGGAAACACATATCAGCAGGGGAACAGACTTTGATACAACAACAGTGCTCTCCATCGAGTGAAACCTGTTCGTTCACTCTTGTTTTAGCGCGGTTTTTATCACTCTCCCTCTTCACCTTCTTTGCCTTCTCGGTCAGAGGGGTCCTTCTTCTTTTGCAGTTTAGAGTATTCACAATAATTCCAGAAAAAATCTAAAAACAGGCACTTCAGATCCTGACATGTAATCATAATTTATGTGTTGTTTATAGCCAGAGATGGCTTAGTAACGCGTTACTCCAATCTGACCACTTTTTTCAGTAACGAGTAATCTAACGCGTTAATATTTTCAAACCAGTAATCAGATTAAAGTTGCTTATTCAAGTCACTGTGCGTTACTATTTTGTCATTTTCCTCAGTAAAAATATATATTTTTTGCTTTCTTCTTGCGTGTCGGGGAGTGATGTTGCATACACGTTGCAAGTCACGTTTTCTGCACGAGGACAATTCACGTGTACGCCACGCAGCGACACAAACACAAACAACAATGGAGAGAGGACAGAGATGCGCGTTTCTAGCTGGACATACAGTCATTATTTTGAGTTCATGTCAGCCAAAAATTGGAATATTAAGGTTCGTTGTACACTCTGTGCTGACGACAAAGGGTTAGAAGAAGTTGGTCGGGTGGTCTGTTGTAGAGCAAATGCTGCCCATAAACATGGTTGACTCGCCCTCCTTTCGTGCCACGATAAACAAGATCCTGCTACTATCAATGCCGTGCAGCCTTACAGAACGTATTTTTCTTCTAACCTGGAGAAGGAGTGTGCAGAGATCGGCCCCTTGCTGAACGTAACTAATAAAGTAACACGTAATCTAACTCAGTTACTTTTAAAAACAAGTAATCAATAAAGTAACTAAGTTACTTTTTCAAGGAGTAATCAGTAATCGGATTACTTTTTCAAGGTAACTGTTTCAACACTGTTTATAGCAAAGGTAAATCAGGTGACCATTGTCTGTCCATTAATTCCTTGTGATGAAATCAATTCAAAATACATTGTTTTTAATTGACAAATGTAGAAATAATTCTCACTTGCCTCTATCCATTCATTACATGTATTTGTTGTGTGTTGGAACATACAACCAGACACAAATATGGTAAAACTGAATTTGCTATTGATCCTGTTCTACAACGTGTAAAATATACCACTGGCATGTAATCATTACTGATACAAATAAAGAAACAACACAACATGCCTAGCCAAGACAAGATGATCAGACATTTCAATGTTAATCAGTTCATTCTGAGATTCTGAAAAAATGTTGGATTAATTTATTAATTAGTCCATGTTGTTTATTCCCGATTGTTGCACTCTGAATCTACTACAGCTCTGCCTCTGCAATAGTTCAGACTCGTTGCTGTCTGAGAGCCATCTGCCACAGGGACAGTGTCCATATTGGATGATTCTACAACACACTGTTTACTCTCACAACCTTGACCATACTGCAGTTACTGAATGCAGAAAAAAAAGATTTTTAAGAATGCAGGCAGTGGATGTTTATAAGCGTTGTCTTTGAATGTAGCTTCGGGGTTTTACAGTATTGTCCAATACTGAATTGGAGTTGTATTTTTCATTCATGTCTTTATGCTGAGGAATATAATGTTACTGGTAAAAGAACGTTTGATGTTTTATAATGTCCTGATAGGTACGTTAATTCTTATTGTGAAAAAAAACTTACTATGACTTTTCCCACTTCACCTCAACTTAACTTCACTAACAACTTATTCCAAGAAAAGTATTTACTTTCATTATAAATTAAATGGCAAAATGAGGTGTCCTAGTCTAAATGGGCTCTTTGCACATCAGCTTCTGCGTTCATGTAATATCTGTTGTCAGCTGGCAGCAGGCCGAACAGACTGCGGATGGTGAGGTGTCTTTTAGCATCCTTTGGACTCTGAGCAGACATCTCACTTCACCGATGTCACTGATGCTTTTTGAGGGTACCAGTGAAGTTCTGGGCTGTTTAAATCACCTGCTGTACAGCCTTCCTATCCAGGGCCGTGATGAACTATGCCAGTTTGGGATGTTTCCACTGAGGATGTTTTCTTTTGCTCTTCTCTAAACATTGCCAAACATGTTGCTCTGGAATGAATTATTATTTTGTTATTGGTGCAGTGTCCTTTCATTGTGTAATTATTGATTAATTTCTATTCTTTGTTTTAATATACAAGCAGAATCTGGCAGCACCACATCACTAAGTAAGAGGTTACAGTAATATATTGTGAAATATTTTAAAATTAGAAAACAACACTGCACAACACAGCACTCAGTCTATCAGTTTAATCCCATCAACATCTTCTGTTATTGCTGTGTGTTTGGACAATTCCTGAAGTGGGACCATCTGAGGAGCATGTGAATACAGTATAATTCCCATATACACATGTCATCTCTGCATTGATTGATTGATTTTTTTTTTGGCCTTGTTATGGCTTCAAGTGTTTGGGCAGCTTGAGATATGATGGAAGATGAGAGAGAGGGGGGATGGCATGCAGCAATGGGCCACAGGTCAGACAACAAAGACCCGGGCAACTATAGTGTGGACGTAGCCTCTGTACATGGAGCACGCACTCTACCTACTGAGCGACTGTGGCACCCCATCTCTGCATTGACTTATTAAAAAAGGATTTACATTTCAGTTACAAAAACCTCTCTCAGGACATCCCCTAGAGGTGAAAATGAGGTTTTCACAGATGATGACAGATTGATTTTCTACATCACAAAAGACGAGATAAAGCAGGTGGTGTGTGTATCGTTGTTGACTAATTTGGTAGATATTCTAACAATCAAGGAATTGGTTAGCTATATTTTATCCAGGGAACAGAAGCTGTGAAACTACTGCTAGTGAGTTAGAAGAAAGTGTCAAATTACTGTTGGGGCTTTTTGTAAGGAGGGTTAGTTGAAATATTTCATCTTGTCAAGATGGGTAAATTGTTGTGAAACCGTTGAAGCTGAGTGTTATCAGCCAGTTTTGACCAAGTCAGCTTTGACCAGTAGGCTTGATTGCAGGGCAGAGCTAACCCTGCATGAGGTAAATCTAGCACATATGGGCTAGTCCCTACAGCATCAGCTGCAGCGCCAGGACAGCCGAATGAAGACTTAGGGAGTCTCTCTGCTGGAGTCAATTGAGCAAGTCAAAGTAACTTACTGTCCTCCAGCAATTGTAGCCATGAGTCCTACCAAATCCAAGTCAGGACATCAAACAGGAGAAGATTTCACCGGAGACACATTGCTCGAGGCTGTAACCCAGCCAATACCTGCTATCCAACATTCTCCACCAGTACTAAACTACCACTAGTAGTAGTACTAGGTGGGGCTATGGAACTGCCAGTCTGCTGTCAAGAAGGTGGAAACCATTTCAGCCTATGACTCCCTGCAGACTCTCCGCTTCCTGGCCCTTACAGAGACCCGGATCACCCTAGAAAGCACTGCCAGATCCTTTCAATACAGCTTCAGTAAAGCCACTCTAGACTAAGCTGACATCCAAAACTACAGGCATGTCTTCTTTCATTACTAAATAAACCCATGAACGCGCAGTCTACAGCCATCTGTCCTCCTATCTTTCACAAAATGACCTCCTTGACCCTAATCAATCAGGCTTTGGGCTGCTCACTTCACTGAGACGGCTTTCCTCACAGTGACTGAGTCGCTGAGTCCTGCCAGAGCCTCTTCTCACTCGTCAGTCCTCATTTTTCTTGACTTATCTTCTGCTTTTGATACAGTCAACCACCAAATCCTCCTCTCCACTCCGGCTGAACTTGGCATTGCTGACTCTACTCTAACCTGGTTCACATCATACCTGACAAATCGCACCTTTCAGGGTCATATGGAATGGATCATTGTCCAAACCCTGCTTTCTGGAAACTGGTGTCCATCAAGGCTCAGTATTAGGACCACTTCTGTTTTCACTATACATTAGATCACTGGGCTCTGCAAACACATCACATGGATTCTCATAACCACTGTTATGCAGACGACACCCAACTGTCCTCCCTTTTCCCCCATCCTCCTCTAACACCCACGTTGCAATGTGCATCTCTGAATGTTTGGCAAGTGTCTCAGCTTGGACAGCTGCACATCACTTCAAACTGCTGTGGCTCGATCCTGCAGATTTGCCCTCTACAACATCTGCAGGATCTGGTCTTTTCTCACAAACGATGTGAAGCAATTCCTTGTCCAAGCACTGGTCATCTCCTGCCTGGACTACTGTAACTTGCGTATGCAGACCGCTGCAGTGCGCCTCATTTTTAATCTGCCAAATTCTCCCATGTGACCCCCGTCCTCCGTGACTTTCACTGGCCTCTTGTTGCAGCCTGCATCCGGTTGAAGACGATGATGCTGGCCTTTAAGGCCGTCAACAGAACTACATCTACCTCCAAACACTGGTCAGACCACACACCCCAGCGCGAGCACATGCTCTACGCTCTACTACATCAGCTGGCCGGCTGGTACTTGACCCTGCATAGCAGTCTGCATGTTGAAGTCTCCTTGGGCTAGATTCTGGACCTCAAATTGCCCCTGGTGGTGTGCATGAATTGTTCCTAATCCGCAGGTTGTGCCATGCATGGTGGCCTATGTGAATCAGTGAATGTTGGCTTGTGTTGCTGACTTTTGGGAAGACAATTAGCATTATATAAACAGAACAGTCCATTGACCAAAAAACTGTAACCAGAGTTAATGCCATGTCAGTCTTGGTATGGAGGCTGTGGAGTTGATGTGAGGCCTCTATTGTCATAGCTGGGCTGACAAATACGATGTAAAAAGTTACAGACATGTACTTCTGCTGATATTATTACTTCTTCAGTAACAAATGAAAAAGTAACCGCATCAGCATTAGCAACGAAGTGGTTCCATATTTACAATGATTTGCTCAACACTATTCACTTATCCATGTGTGACCTACCCTACAGAGAATTTTGTACATTTGATAAATCTCCCTCTTGTTTTTGTAGTGACTACAATGAAAGCATGTAAACTCTGTATACTTCAATGAAGCAATGTGTCTTTAATTTTTGGGGGAATCCATCTTATTTGAACACCAATAAGAATGTTTATTTGGCAAGTTTTCCTTCCCTTTTTTGCCAAATTGATGATAAAAGGTTTTAAGGTATCAGCCAATATCTTCTGAAAAAGCACGCTCCCTCTAATTGAGGTGCTTCTTCCAACTCTAGTGATTACTTTAATAGAAAGCTCTATGTAATCATGACTGCTGGCTATTGTGAAGCATCTCCAAGTATAACAATTCAAGTGATAAATCACTAATAACTATTGTGTCTCTTTCTTTAACAGGGGGGATATTCGAGTCCATTGAAAGTGGCCCATCAGGCGCTGAGGAACTAGCCTTTAAATTTGCTTTAAACACAATCAACAGGAACAGAACCCTACTGCCAAACACCACGCTCACCTACGACATCCAAAGGATAAACATCTATGACAGCTTCGAAGCCTCCAGGAAAGGTATTTTATTTTGTGATTGGAAGATCCACCTCCGGTGTTGGCCCGCTCTTGGCTGCTGTTTGTGTGTAAATGAATGTGTATGTGTGTGTGTGAGTGTGTGTGTGTGCACATATGCTATGCCATAACTGCTTTGAATTGTAAATGTATTCCCCGTTCGAGGCTTGTGAGCTGCAGTGGCTTAGATTGTGACAATTATAATCAGGCGAGGGAGAAATGGCTGAGCACTTCAAATGTAAACAGAGAGAATTGATTGGTTCCAGGTAATGACTCAGCGGCAGTAATTCAAAGACCTGTTTGGCCCCCAGAGACAGCCAATAAAGTGCTATAATCTATCAGTTTTGTGTGTGCATCAGGCTGACATTTCAAGTCTCTTATCAATTACGGGCCATTATATCCTGTCTCAGTGATTTAGCCAACTCCCTTATATCAAATAAGGTGATTAGAGGGCACAGCCGAGCTAATACAAAGATGCTCAGTTGTTTGTATGTGTTCTGAATGTAATTTCATGAAAGCAAGCTCAAACTGAGTCGCACCTTTTGCTTCATCTTTAACTTTGTGTTGTGGAACTGTGATGTACTACATTCTGTGTAATAAGTATCAATTTCAAAACTATAGACACAAATGTTCCCATTTACTCCCAGTCAGCCACAAGAGCATTACTGAGTTTGCCCACTGATGCTAGCTGACGATGTCTGGCTTGCAGTCTGCTTTTCTGAAAATGCAAACATGAAATATATTACATATTTGCATTTGATTAATTCTCTCCATTATATTACATATTTGTGTATCAGATTTTTAGTCTGTAACGTATGTGCATAGCTTCTTGGGGAAAAATCGAACCTGTATCTCAATGAGGCTTTCCTGTTGAAAGGATAATTCATTCATTATTCTGTAGTTTTCCTGTAAATTTCCTTTACATTTCAGGACAGAAAAGTCTTTCTTTTGGTACTTACCTTTCCCTCGTGGTAGCTCTCAGCATCAGGCCCAAATGTTCCTCCTGAAGATCTTTAAAAATGGCTCACAAATAGTAGTTTATTTCTAAAAAGAAGGCTGAGTAATTTCCTTAAAACAGTTGGTCACTGTAATTTGGAGTGAAGTTTGTAGTTAGAAACAGTGTATTTGTTTATTTACACTGGTGGATTAATATTTGCTAGGTCTATGGTATTAAAAGACCATGAGTGGACATGCCATTTTATACATGAAATCCTCTAATTTTCCACAACAAGAAAAGATCATTGAGCTCAACTCACTTTCCAGCCCAGTCACAGGATAAAATGTTCACAGTTAACGCTTTTGCAAAGCACTGAAACATTTACATTTGTAAGTGTCACAGGCCTATTTAATATGTCATATTACAGTTACATGACATGTTTAAGACCTGACTGTTGTATTGGAAGCTGAAGGGTCAGGGTTAGGGTGCTGCAGAGCCAGCAACCACAGTTCAAGGCTGTGTTTCAACATTTGCAAGCGTGAGACTGCTTGATATTTACTTTTACTTTCTTTTATTCAGATTCTTTTTTATTGTTTTTTAGTGCACATGTAGCACTACAGATCATCCCCTACAAATAGATTGTCAAATTTTCTCTGATTTTAGACGAGACATACATGAAGTCATTGAGAGAGTGGGTGAATAGGGCAGCCCGCTTCCACCTGAGTAAAATTGCCCATCGTGCCAAAAGAGAGGCAAAGGACAGAGCATCACACTTTACTTTCAGTAGCCCCTTCCCTTCATTAACACTGACTAGTGCCAAAAGTGGGTTGGGTTCTATAACACAACATGAAATAGACAGTTAAACCTACAAAATGGAAAGTTGCAACATTAAGAAATGTAACGTGCCAACATATCTTTGGTTTGCAAAAATGTACAATGACTACAATTATCCTGGTGCTTGGGAACTTTTTGCAGGTATGCAGTCATCATTTCAGCTTTGACTCCCTCGACTGGGTGTACAGGTCAGCCAAGTCCTCCTCCTGTGGAGTCTCTCATGTACTGAGATTGGCTGGTTCCAGTTAAGTTATGTAAACAAACTGACACAGACAGAAACTAAACCAAAATACTTCAGGGATGAGGGCCATCAGTCAGTGTCTATCAGTTACAACAAAACGTTGTGTTTCTAGCAATTAGCCTCTCCTCCTCCTCTACTCTTTGTCTCTTGGTGTGTGGCTCAGACTGGCTCATACTGGGTAAGAACCACCTTCTTGACAACTGGCAACCAATCAACAGAACAAACGACAATCTGTGACAGTGCTCTAGTGAGTATTTGTGGCAGCAGGGCGGTGTATGTGGGACTGAGACAAAAAAAGCGATGGTTTGTGTGTTCATGGTGATGAAGGAACGTGTCATCTGTGCAAAAGTGTGGCTCATTGATGTGTTTTATAGTTTCTGGACAATAATGGAGCTGTCTGCAACATAAGAAGAATATAAAAATACTTAGTATACAGTCATTGACGGTTTGACTGCAAATGGGATTTGTTGTCAAAAAGGAAACATATAAAATATCAGCAGACTTACCTCCACCAAGGCCCGATAGTCCCCTTTATTTCAATCAAGCCTAATCAAATATCAAACTAAATGGAATTCTATCATTATAAACCACCCATAACTGCTTTGAATCACAATAATTCCAACCGACCAGAACTAGCATCCACATTCTATCCACATTCACCACAAATGGTACCCACTCATAGATAACAGCTATTTGAGTATGCCTGGTTTATTTTCAGTGAGTGAAAAAAAATCCCTAGGTCCACCCCCTTATCATGATCTGCACCAAAAGTTAATGAGGTCTACTCTGTCCAAAGACCCATCCGCTGGTTCTGTAGTTTTTGTGTAATTCTGCTGACAAACCAGCCAACCAACATAAGCATAACCTCTTAGGTGGGGATAATGAATATACTAATCAGTGCTATTTACACACAGTATATCCTTAATACTGAACTGTTGTATATGGACATTATTCATTAGACTTTGTCTACATCAGTGCAAAGTGCATGGACCATTGACCATCATGATCATAATGTAGAAAAGGAAGATGGAACTAACTATAAATATGTTTCCCCTCTAGCTTGTGACCAGCTTTCTCTGGGGGTAGCGGCAATCTTTGGCCCCTCTCACAGTTCCTCCGCCAATGCAGTCCAGTCCATTTGCAACGCCCTGGGCGTGCCTCACATCCAGACCAAATGGAAGCATCAGGTATCGGACAACAGAGATGTGTTCTACGTTAGCCTCTATCCAGACTTCTCCTCCCTCAGCCGGGCCATCCTGGACCTGGTCCACTTCTTCAAGTGGAAGACAGTCACTGTGGTTTATGATGACAGCACTGGTAAGACCTGCTTATATAATTCTTCTTCTTCTTTCTTTTTTTTCAATCCCTGCTCTCAGCTATATATATTTTATCCCTGAGATATCTTCATATAAAGGATTGCATATCGAGTATATTTCTTTCCTAAATTATTTTTTTTACATTATTTGTGTGTTTTACTGACTTGAGTTTACATAGATTTATATCTTACACTTTTATATTTAAGTATTTACCTACATGCAGTAAAGATAATTGTGGCAGGCTGCAGAAAGATCCAAAAAGCTTTCTTGGTATTTATTATGGATGATACACTGTTTATTCATAGGGATGCACCGATATGCATCGATTTTCAATTTTTTTGTTTTTGTTGTTATTTATTCTCCCTTTTGTGTGAAGGAAACAAAGAATTCCTATTTATAAAAGAAAAACTGCCCTTCATTACACTGCGAATGAGCACACATTAAATCATACATTTAGAAAACAACCTTTAGTATAACTGTTAACTTAATGAGAGATTTTCTGTATTCAGCCCTGCGAAACATTCTTTTGGAGAAATATAACATACATTATATACATTGATGTAATTACATTTTTAAGGCTTGCCTTCCTGTTTCTCTCACCCTGAATATGTCAGCTGTTGACTTTCTTTGTCAGCATTGTGTTTTATAAAGTTGCCGAAAAAAAATGCCTCCCGTTTAAAACTTTCAGCTCTGACGCAGATTGTCCACAGTAAGATGGTGTCGTTTACTTGGACACATACAAATAAAAAAAGCCCAGATGCATCACTGGATATACCTGAGCGACTGTTAATATACCTGGGTGTCCCCTCCAAGTAATGCTAAACACAAAGCACAGCTGAGGTTAATTGTGTTACTGATATCATCCTTAGTTGTAAATGACAAACTATGCCACATTTTTAATATATGTATTCTCCCGGTTATATGGATTTTAAGTAACAACATGTAGCTTATTGGATGGAGATATTTGATTGCTGAATCTAGTCCCCAGATTGCCGTCCAATGGTTCCTGCACCTATCCATCACATTTTATAGTTAAATATTAACATTTTTAAAAAATCAAAGACAACAACTTAAAACCTCAAATGTCAGCAGCGTGACATGGTGGTGCAAGAGGAAAAGCCAGGAACTCACCAAGGTCAGTAGGAAAATAATTTCTCAATCCATCAGATATTTAGTCTCTGGACCAACCATTAGACTGTCAGACTGGCATTTCCATCCCTCGAGTCATGCGAAAAACTGCCTTATTCTAAGGCTAACTGAAAGACCTTTGACACACACATCTGAGACATTTTTTTCTTTACTTTTGCAAAAAAATGTATAGCACCATTATTTTTGCAAAGTATTTTATGCACATGCAATATTCAAAAATTTAATACTGCATGTTTTCTACATGTGCATGTGTCTTTCAGTATTTTGTATTTTCCCAAGCTAAAGACATTAAATAAAAAAAGAAATGTTTATAAGAAAAAATCTGATTTTTGCCCAGGTATAGCTGAGCATTGTTACCATTTGTAGGTGTTCCATAATTCATGGAGGTCAGAGAGTTAGTGAGACTGCAGAAGAGATGTCTTCCTTGTTACTCAGGACAGCAGCCCTTGTTCAAACCTTGCTATTATTGCAGTCCAGGTCACCAGGCGACAAATAAGCCAGCAGGCTGGGTACATGTACCATATGCCAGGGGTCAGGGTGTGCCAGCCTGAAGACAGGCTGCCAGGCTTCCCAGAGCTCCATCCAACAGACACACTGGGACTAGATTGGCCTGGATCACAGTGCAGTGTGTGTTCACTGTGTTTAGCATTCAGGCCAGCTAAACTCTGCTTTTTTGGAGTCATATGCTAATTGCATGTACTAGATTGTAAACAAGCCAATTTATCAAGGCAATCTGCTAACAGCGATGCAAAATGTTGCAGTTCATGAACCTATTCATATTCTTTACACAGTTATCTCTTTGGAGTGTCATCACTGGCTGGAGGCTAGCAGCATGCAACATGAACAGAGTGGATGAGAGGTCTCCAGTGCATCACAGGGCTACCATACACAGGCAGATTTTGATCAAATTAAACCTCATTTTTGATACAGTTATAGCCAAAGTTTTGTATTCTGGAAACAGCTCCCTACATACAGTAGTCATTTTCTTTATTATCAGGAGGGTCTGCCCTTTCCAATGGGGAATTCAAACTGATGTCCTCATTTTTGTTGTTGCGCCTTTCATATGCGGACATAGTCTTTCACAGAGGTTGATCAGGGCTGATTGGACATTGATGAAAGTCAAAACACTAGGCACTCGATCTTCCTGGCCTTACCTAAAAAAAAAGTTATAAAGCCCAATCAGGAAGCGACTACGAGCGTCCACCTCATTATTTTGTAAAATCTAGATTTTTCAACACTGACAGCAGAGTTTCTGAATATCTTCACCCTGGATGAAGTTTGCAAAAAGGTCTGTTTTCAGACACTTAAAAGGCTGTTTACACTGTTGAAAATGAGCTAGAAAAAGCTATGCTTTAAGAAAAATGTATAGACAAGGCTTCATGCTGCATTCATTTACTCCTCAGATGAGGAAAATCGGCTACAATTTTCCGAATTGTTGCTCTGACTGGAGAGGGCGTTCATGAGTTTTGCATTCTGTGGTGGCTGATTATGTGAAGTAAGCTCCCACTCCCACTGTCATGCCTTAAAGCAAAACTCTCGCCAAAAAGCAACCAAGGCTTTATTTGGGATTGAATATGAGTCAAACCTTCGTGTAAAAGCGTAATTGCGACGAATGAGGCACTTTTAAGATTTACCGTAGTTTCGGTTTTGGGCACGTTAATTTTGAATGGGAGTGCTAGGGGCATGATACACTAGCAAGAAGAAGGCTTGACATGACATGAAACTTTGCTCATAGCATCACCAGGGTCTCTACTCATGAACACAAGCATTGAGAACATTGTTTGTGTACACACTGACAGGCAGGAGAGTAATGGTGAACTGCTCCTCAAGCGTGCGTGCAATTATGCTTTTACATGAAGGTTTGACTCATATTCAATCCCAAATACAGCCTTGGTTGCTTTTTGGCGAGAGTTTCACTTTAAGACTAATTTATGCCTTCTTTAAATGTGAAAGTAGATTTGTCCATCTCAAACAATATAGCCAACTGCCCACACACTTCCAATGTTGGCATGGATATTAAACAAAAGCAGATTCAGCGCCGTAGACTGCGGTGGTCTTTGAAGCCATAAAATACAATGAGAAATGTGGACGGAGAATACTATTCACATATGTTACCAATGAGAGACATAGACAACAAACGATATTTCCAGCTAATGTTCAATCTTTATCACGTATTTAGGTCATCGGGCTTGAACTATTAGCAACACCGTCGCCTACAGTTTCTGGTGGTACTGCTCTGTATCGTCCACATCAGTAAGCTTGCAGAAAATGAACAAAATGAATGCAGAGAATGGACATAGGGATCTGCCTGTATGTGTACACATCTCATTTTGAGCATAAATGAGTATTGACTGGGATACTTGAAAGCAAAAGTGAGGCCATTGTTAATGCTATTTTCTGGTGAAAGCATTTTTGTGGAACACATTTAATATAGATTTAATATTTGTTCTAAATGCTAAGTGCTGAGTGTTGCACAAGTGTATTTTGAACCTTGAAACCCTGCTCACTTGCCAGTTAAATTAAGCAATTAACTAACAACTTAAAGAAAGGGCTAAAAAAAAATCCACAGTCAGTGTTAGCTAGGAACAATTTGAATTTGTAACACAAGTTTTGCATTCATGGAAAACAATAGAAAGTCTTTATTGTCATTGTGCTGAATACAACCAAATTGGGTGTGCTGCACCTGATCAGTGTAGCATGGTATACAAATACAAAATAGAAAGAAAAAAAGCTCAGAGGAACATACCAGCTACAGTACAGAAACATCTACAGCAGAATAGTAGGTAGAAATTCTAGGATAAAGCTTGTGATCTTGAATAAGAGAATACATAGTAAAACACCGCAATATGCAATAGAATATGAATTTTGCACCGAAATTGTTGCAGTAGGCCCATTTATGTTTACCTATTGTATAGAGAACATGCACAGAAAAGTGATATCACAAGCCTCTTTCACACTGCCATTTGCATGCGGGGATCCTGTGCCAATTCTCCGCACCCTCCTCTGTGTGAAAGTTTTAGATGCGGAGAGGAGAGAAATTTCGCTGCGGCTCTAGCCCTTTTTACACAGCCTCTCTGCATTCTCTCCAGAGCGGTGGTTCGGCAATTCTCCGCCGATGGTGATTCACACAGAGCGAAGGCGGATCAGAGCCACAGTGAAATTTTCCCCCTCTCCGCATCCGAAACTTTCACACAGAGGAGGGTGCCCTCCGGACCGAGACTCCATGGAACTTTCCCTGAGAAAACGGCCTCCGTCCCCGCGAGTGAGGGAGTCAGACAGCGTCCTGTTTACTGATGGTGATTATGTAATTTAGCGCAAAAAGCGTAACTTCGTCACTTTCCAGGATGTTTGGTGGGTCAGGATCTCAATCACTACACATTATAACAGCATCCATATGATTGTAAACTGTCCGCGGGTTTGGATTGACAAGGGGAACACCTGGGGAAACACCGACGTCATCAAGATGACGTGTACCGTCACGCCTCTTTAGGAGCCGCAGCGCCGGCTTTCTGTGTGAATTCGCCTACACACGTGAAGGCGGAGAGGCTTCGCTCTGTGTGAATCACCATCGGCGGAGAATTGGTGAACCACCGCTCCGGGGATAATGTGGAGAGTAAAAAGGGCTACATACTGGATTCAATCTAATATTGCACAACATGGATGTATATACAGTATTACTGCGTGTAAATATGAAGATATTGGTCAGTGGAAAGTTAAACAGTCATATGCATGTTAGGGGTCATTCATAACATGAACATATAGACTATGGTTTGTGTGTGTGGTGAGGAACGTCTTTGCCCTGCAGGTCTTGTAGGCAGCTGTAGGGAGGAATTGATTGTCGCTGATCTCACCACCTCCGTTAATTAAGTTTTAACGTGGACATAGCTGGTTCACTATGGGGTTAATAGTGGCTTGATTTTCTGTCTTGGTGATGGGAAATGAGATCGTGGCTTGACCTGCAAACAGCTTTACCCTCTCATTGTCACCATTTACACCGGTGACCTGATAGCGAGGACAGATAGTGTCGATAATGGACACTGAGGGCAAACAGAAATCAGATCTGATTGGAGTCCCTGAGGAGTTTCAGGCAGGATTTTATTTCATTGGAATCTTTGTTTGCAGGTTCTGTATGAGAAACACTTTTTGCTTGATGCACTGAGCAAAGTCAGTGCAGCAGAACATTTATATTAATCATATCATTCTCATGGGTTCTCTTCCTGACCCCCCACTGGCTGTTCTAAACCCTCTCTGCTGTTTGAGAATGGGATATAAAAGGGGAAGGAAACAACTTCTCTCTTCTCGCTGTTTCTCCACCAAGCAGCCAGCAAACAAGCAAATCAATAACCATAATGGGACTCCTCTAACGGCTCAACTTTATAATGGCGAAACTGAAATGGCAGCAGCATGTGTTATAACTCTCCCAGCCAGCCATAACATCCATACAACTACCTGGAACACTGCTGCCGCTACTACTGCAGCTGCTGCTAAGTTTGATAAGGCCATAAGGGAGAACAGGCTACCATGCAATATAAGTCTGGCTAGAAATAACTGATTCTCTCTGCTGTTCACAGCATACAGTCCATACATACCTCAATCGTTAGTTAAAAACTGTAAATAACAATCATGTTCAGTAATGGCAGATGCTCTGTGGTTCAGATTAGTTGATGCTTCAATGTTACGACAAGGGCCTAGGGGAAACCCTGGCGCAACATGACAATGAGACTTCCCTCTTCCTGTTCCGCAAACACCACCAGCAGCGGGCGTTAACAGTTTTATTAACAAATATAATTTCCACAATCACACAATGCTGGCCGTCTGGGTCAATGGAGGAGAGTCCCCAGGAAGTGGAGAGAAGCCGGCCTTTAAACCCTCATCTTCCAGGCAGGAACCAATCAGCTCCCAGGGACATCCTACAACCACTCAAACACACCTGCAACCAATCACACACACTCATACTTTTACTCAGGTAAAAAGGGATATTTAAAACAGATAAACATTTGACCTCTAGGGTCGTAACACCTCCCCCCTTAAAACTGAACTTTTCTCCCTAAAGAAATGTTCAAGTTAATGCAATCAGGTGTTGAGCAATCTACATAAAAACAGGACCCAAAACCTGGTTAGTGGGTGCCACTCCCACAAACAGAATGGCCACCACCATGAGGACAGAACACAAACAACAAATACTTCTGTGGTGTCACACACACACACACACACACACACACACCAAAAACAGCAACAGGTGAACACAACCATGGAATGCAACAGCCACTGCACAAAAGGTATCACTGTGTAGCCACTTCTACACAGAAATGTTGCCAGCTTACACCTAAGCTGCAACCACAAGTGACCCAACAAAAGTGAACTGCCACTACCACACCCAAAATGGACACCTTGTGATTTTCAACCACACGTACTGATAATGGCGTGCAACAGAAAGAGACAAAGTGACCGAACAAACTGGGAAGCCATACCCACCACTCTAGATCCACTGATCTGGGGAGTTACACCATCCCAGTCACACTAATTAATACACTAAACCAGCAACACCTACGTGACCAAACCAAAAGTGGACTGCAACAACCACACAAACAAAATGCATCACACTGTAGTCACCACTACACAAATGTTGCAAGCTTACTCTTAAGCTGCAACCACAAGTGACCTAACAAAAGTGGAGTCCACTTACCACAAACAAGTTACTGCGCACAAGTATTAATTAGGGCCACACATCACAACGTGACCAACACAAAAGCAGCCATCTCACACAAAACTACGTTGCTGTGCAAAGTATAAATGAAGGGAAACAAACTGCAGAGACACCCCAACTACCTGCCTACCAAGATGGCTAACTCGCCTAGCTAGTCTTCAGTGGCTTGCTGAGCTCAAGGCATCTTTAAACGCCGAAATCATTGCATCACCGAAGACCAGGAACCTAGTCAACTGTGAAACACTGAAGCGTACCCCCACTCAGGATTACCACCAAAAATAAGAAAGGCAAAATAAGAAAAGGTGGCAAATTCTGGAAAAATGCCCAGCAGCTATCTTGTCAGGGTGCTCACTGCTCAGTCAGAAACACGACATGCAACAACAACAAATTAACAAAAGAGATGACCACTACACTTAACTAAAGGCCACTTACTACTTACTTATCTACCTCACCCCATGGACATTCAAATCCCGGACGAGCCCCCAATTGTTACAACCAGGGCCTAGGGGAAACCCTGGTGCAATAAGAGTGTGAGACACCCCTCTTCCGCCAAGCACTGCCAGCAGCAAAGCATTTTTCAATAGTTTTATTAACAAACATATGTTTCACAGTCACACAATGCTGGTAGTCTGGGACGGGAGGGGAGAGCCTCCAGGAACTGGGCGGAGCTGGCCTTTAAACCCTCATCTTCCAGGCAGGAACCACCACTCAAACACACCTGCAACCAATTACCTGTCACTCAGGTAAAAAGGAATATTTAAAACAGACAAACATTTGACCTCTAGGGTCGTAACACAAAAAAGGCAACATTGGCACAAAGAGCATCAGTTCAATCTACTCTTGACAGTGCCACTTATGTTTGTAGACAACTCAGCATTGCAGTGGATTATCAGTAACTATTAGTCGATCAGTTGATTGGTTATCAACAAAATAAATACAACTATTTTATTCATGAATCAATTGCTTCAGTTATTTTTCAAGCAAACTTGACAAATGTTCTCTCCATGTCAGTAAACTGTAAATATTTGAGCTTTGGACTGTAAGTCAAATATAGCAGACACCATTGTGTGAATTACACTTTTTCAGCATTGTTGAACATTTTATAAACTATACCACTTGGCCCGTCATCAAGAAACACATCTTTATATCATGTGATAATGAAAGAATAGTTGCTGCCTCAAAACCAAATGTTAAACATCCCATTCCAAAGCCATGGGCAGGGCTGTGTATTGAGATCTTTCCCTAGGAGATGCTATTGACAAAATCATATTAAAATTCATGGGAATTTGCAGTTTAGACCAGTAATGTCTATAGTGGAATTTTGTAATTGCTTGTACAGCACTTAAAATGTGCGCTGAGCAAAGTGCACGCGCACACACACACACACACACACACACACACACTGCTGCTTTGTTGTAGTTGGGCACTGTCAGTCTTGCTGGGGGTGTAGTTGAGTATTGAAAAAGGTTCACTGTTCAGGAGTTGTTTGAAATGGAAAAATCAGCTGTCATTGAGAGGGCAGCCATTTTAATTGAGTGTCCAGATTGTGAGAGTGGTGGCAGTCGAGAGGACAGTGGAGATGGTCTGGACAACAGTTATGGATGATAGATTAATTAGCATCAAATGCGTAATGTCAAGTTATGAAGTTAAATTTCCCCGATAGTTACAATTTGCATGAACTGTTAAAATAAACAGATGGCAGTTTGTTTGCACAACAGCCAAAACAGGCTGAACAGATGAATGTAAGAGCTACAACCACAGAAACTCAAGAGTTTTTTTCAGAATATAAGTGCGTATTTGTGATAGTGTGTGTGTGTGTGTTGGTGTAATTGGAACAGATACCTCTAGTTGATCAGGACACAGCCAAAGACATAAACCCTGTAGACTATTTACTATTACTATTAGATGATAGTAGGTGAAATCAGACATTTAACTGTTGTCATGTGTAGCCACCTGTTTTGACAGCTTCCACAGCATATTTGGTGTTTCTACCTATTCTAGACATTAGTCATTAATGGGTTAAGCAGCCTTGGGATGTTTTACATTCTTGTATTAAAATTGACAATTTTGTAGATGGATAAAAGAACTGGCTCCAAAGTCTTTCAAATGTAGTTGGTGCTGATCCAAAATATGAAGTTGTCACCTCTTAAAATAAGTTCCAGACCAGCTGAAAATGTATTTCTGCTGCTGTGCATTATTTAAAGTATAACATACTCATTGCAAGTGCTGACAAGTTAATTTGATATTTAAATCTGACTGCTGCTAGGTCCACTAAGTAAATGTTGGACACACTTTAATTTTCAGGTGTATAACTTTGTAGTAATTCCGACTAGGTTTTCTAGAGACCTTTTCAATCTCATAATAATTAGTGAAGTGAAAGGACAAAGTACTGAGACAACTATTCTGGCGTTTAATTTTAGTTTGTTTTATTAAGTTCATAACCAGGTGTTGATTTTGAGATGATTTTTACTTGAGAATACTGCTCCATTTAAAATCAAACTGGCAGAAAATATAGCTGAACAGCTAACTGAAATGTTTTTTTTTTTTTACTATGTATAATGGACCACATGCCTGGCTGCCAGCTGATGTTCCAGTTTATCACAGAGGGGTTGGATGGGGTTGAGGTCAGTGCTCTGTGCAGGTCAGGTTCTTCTACACAAAGCAGGTGAAAGCATTTCTTTATGGGGTTATCTTTGTACACAGGGGGTTTGTCTTGTTGGATCAGGAGAGCATCAAACAAAAACTGCTGAGACAAAGTTGGAATCACAACAAATACACAAACATGTCTCCACATACTCTTGTCTACATAATGTACACTCTCTATAACATTTGGTTTCTTTCTTTTCCCCTTTTTCTTGGCAGAGAATTAAACAGTAAATCACAATGATGTAACTGTATGTTAGGATTCAGTTTCATTCAAATTTGGACTAAATAACAAATACAAATAGCTTCAATGCAATGAAAGCTAAGGGAGAAACATGCTTAAATATATTGCTATTCTATTCTAGGAGCCTTACAAGTGGCTGTTCCCACTATCCCCATGGAGACATGAATAAACCTTATAGCAACTTGTTACGGTACATATTGTATACAGAGTTTTCATGTCCGGGGAGTGGCCCCAAAGGAAAGGCACTTCAGAATCAGAATCAGAATACTTTATGGATCCACGGGGGGAAATTGTTTTTGTTACAGATGCTCTGTGCAAAGACAGCATGATGGAAACAAGAGATAAAGATATAAATAAAATATTAAAGTAGACAATAATAAAATAGAATAAAATAACATAACATAATAAAGTAGACAATAAAATAAAATATTAAATAATAAAGTAGACAGTCTGGATATATATACAATACAATATACAGTGAGGTAATATATACACTATGCAGTGAAATAGTTACATTGTTAAATTACAGTTTTGCTTTGTCTTTTGTTTTTTTATATAAAAAGTCCAATCAACAGAGGGAGGAGTTGTACAGTTTGATGGCCACAGGCAGGAATGACTTCCTGTGGCGCTCAGTGGTGCAGTTAGGAGCAATCAGTCTCTGGCTGAAGGAGCTCCTCTGTTCGACCAGAGCGTTTAGGAGAGGGTGAGAGCCATACTGCAGTATCACCCGCACCTTCGACAGCATCCTCCTGTCTGACACTGCCGTCAGAGTGTCCAGCTCCACCCCCACAATGTCACTGGCCTTTCCGATCAGCTTGTTGAGTCTGTTGGCATCGGCTACTCTCAGTCTGCTGCCCCAGCACACCACAGCAAACAGAATGGCACTGGCCACCACAGACTCATAAAACATAGTCTGACAGATTGTTGTCGATGTACACCCCCAGAAATGAAATGGTCATATTTAAACTTGATCTTCTGGGGAGAATTAGTGTTTTGAGTAAACTTACTGGTAATCTATTCAGTATGTTTCGGTATTTATGTTTTACAGTAGGACGTGTTCTGACTTGTTGTGCTATTGAAAAGATCAGAAATATACTATATAGACTATAATAGACCTTTCGGAATCATCGCCTGGAGACTATGAACCATCACATTGTATTTCATAGGACAGGCCAGGAGCTGTTGTGATATTTGACTCTGGATCAAAGTTTTTGGTGGACTTGGGTCCCCCACTAGCAGCACAAAAACATCAGACTCTGTATCAGCATAGTCAACCCTTTTCTGTTAATAACCTGGTTTCTATGGCAGCAGCATCCTGAGGCCGTGCCTGAGGTGGCGGAGGAGAGAAAAGTGATGCTGTATTACCTCGGGCAGAAAACACCTCCATTCACTGTGAATCAGCTCAAAGTCATTTTTTATTTTTCTGCACCATTGTAATCGTCTGCAAAACATTTGTTTTCAAAAATAAATGAAATGTATGCTTTTGAATTTTTTTGTTGCACACTTTACTCAATTAAACAATAACTTCTCACTTCTAATCCATGTCCTGATCCTTTCTGGTTGTGGTGGGGGCTGAGGTGCTTACAGAAATGTCAGACTGACAGCATGTTTTGTATTACTACAAGTAATATTGACGGCTGCATGGTGCAATTCCAAAGTGGTCATCTGAGAGAGGCACAAAAATGATTAAGAACCATGTCTGACAAGCTAAGTTGGGATTTAGAGGGGCCCACCCTCATGTCTGATCTTCCTTAAATCATGGCGGGATGTTACTTGGAATTAAAAGGCTGGACGTTGTAACAGAGACAATTTTTAAGAGTAGTAATGGCCAAGGTAGTTGTTACAGTGCTATTGTTACCATTAATGGTAGTAGCACTCACATGGACATATGGCAAGATAATATCTATCTACCATGATGGACCTGTGCTATGTCCAGAAACACATTTATTTTATGCCGGCCTCTCCTTTACATAACTACATTGGCAAAAAGCAGGAATTTACCTATACATTTCGTTTATAAACTCAATATAAACCAAGCTTGAGTACTAGTTATTGCTCAGATATCGAAAAATCGTCATCCACGAACTAACAGAAAACAACCAAACAAACTCAAAAGTAGTTCAAGTATCATTGACCAAAAGGAAAGCAAATGCCAGACGAGAAAGGACTCAACTGCAACATGGACATTTTTTTTATGATACCAACACAAATGATTACATAAACACTGCAGATCAATACATACAAAGACAACAACATATAGCATTTTGAGCAGCCAGTAGCACAAGCTTGCAGAACTGCAAATAACATAATCTGTCAAAAGGCCAAAAACCTGGTGTCACATACAATGAAGCATGAGCACAGACAGCATGGCAGCAGATACTTAGCTTAGATGCAGGCATACTGACAAGTCAAAATGTGGTGAGCAGGCTCCTGACAGAATGGTTGCTGATAGCAACAATGGGAAGCTATGCTTCTGAACAGAGGCTTGATTCATAACCGGCTGACCATCAAGTCTCACTATGTGGACAGATGGCAGCAGAGTGCATGGTGCACTGCAGTTATTTACTGCTTAATAAAGTCATCAGAAGCAAGACGCACAAACTGTGTCAAGACAGCTGTGGTAGCACAGGTCATTGGCATGACCACTATGCATCCAATTGTCCTTCCATCTTATTCTTGTGACCACAATATCTTTGCAACACCATAAGGTCATTTATTCAAATTTTGGACAAACATCCCCTTGGACTTGAGGTTTTTAGTGCTCAAATGTGAAAGGTCAAGGTCACATTGACCTCAGGGGGACATTATTCAACTTTGGAACAACATGTTTTGCTAAATTATATAGCTATATTTCAACCCTCTCTGTCTGCACAGTGTGCCAGTTTGGAGAAATGTGACAAACCAACCAAATCTAAAGCTGTCTGTAAGGAGTCTAACTGTCTTTTTTTTTCTTTACAGTTAGATATTTTGGAGTGTGCTGCTGCTACTCCAGAAATAACATTTAGTAATATTTAAACTATGTTTCCTGTTTTTAATCCATTCTTTTTTAAAATAGTATATTTGTTAAAAGGCAATTATTCATTGATGAAAAAGAGCTGATAAGATATATGATTTATGGTCAGATATAGATATTCTTGAGATTTCATTTTTCTACTGCATAAAGTGGTGCTCAAAAACGTTCTTCTCGATTGGCCGGTATGGCAATCTCAGCATGGCTAAGAAGAACAGCAAAGTAGAATAGATTAGAATGAATTAATTGGTGGGAACAAAATTGTGGGTTAAAATGAGAAAACCATAGCATCATAGTTGTAGGTATGATATTATTTGGTTGCTGTCCCAATGAGTTAGTGTAACATGTGTGTACATTGTACTGAATAGCATGAAGGAAGGCCATAGTAACAGTGCTCAATACTGATCAAAAAACAGCATAGTAGAATGACATGTAATTTGAGACTGGACACAGTCACCATAAAGAATTTATCAAGACATAATGGGTAATTGCAATTACAGAAAACACCAACAGCAAGGTAACAAGGCATTGTTTAATAAAATATATTTAAATGTACTTCGAAAATCAGGAATAAAAATAGCTGTCTAATATAAAAAATATATAAAGTGAGTGTGCCTGTTCTTGCTGAAGAGAGTACATACAGTGTATTCTGTCAGTGAGAGTCCTCTCAGTGTACTTCAGGGTGAGTCCCAGGACCCCTCCAGTAATCTATTTCAATTTGTGTGTGTGTGTGTGTGTGTGTGTGTGTGTGTGTGTCCACACCAGCAGTACCAGTCCCATCATACGCTCGACTACCACTCAAAGCTGTTTAGAGAAGGGCTCACTGACTCTTCACAATTCACCATGCTAATCCCACTTTTGCTGTGCTCGAATGCAAATGGCAGCTGCAATGTTTTGCGTGCTCTGGTCCCGTATTATTGTTTTTGTTATTTTGAGTGAGTGGAAAATTGGATGGCATTGTTAAACGGTCTATTTTCCAGCTGTCTCTAATTAGAAATGCATTTGGTCACTAACAAAATCAATAACAATTGGAACCGTTTGAAACAAAAGGGCATTAAGCAATTTAGATCTAAAAATCGACCTCTATTAGTGACCAAGAATTACAAGAACATTGACTGGTCTCTGGCACAAACTTACATAATTAAATCTCACCAGACAGGATTAAGCAAGCTAATTAGAGAAGAAGTCCAACAGAAACATCTAGAGAGGCTGGCACTGGCTTTAGAGAACATTAACACCTGGGGCCCAAAAATAAAAAGATAAAAAATATTTAAGAAAATAGGTGTTTGAAAAGAAAAAAAGACAACTAAAACAACCTGCGAAAGATTAGGTATCCTTTATGTTAATATTTATCTCCTTCTCTTCCATTTGCCTATTTCTGTTATGCTTTTATGCCTCCACGGCAGCGACAGCTGTGGTTAGAGTCATTCTGTGTTCACATTGTCTCTCCGTACGTACGGATGTTGATCAAAGGTCAAAGATCAATGTGAGAGAAGACAGCATGGAAATTATTCAGAGTGACAGAGTACATATCAGTGATCGATTCACTTTGAATTACATTTTATTTATTTTTTTATTTGTGTTTTTTATAGTAAGACATGACATGATGTGATTTAACTTTTTTTCCTTTTGGATGAAATGAGGCTCCATAAATGATAGTGGCTCACATGTATATGTTTCCATCATTGCTGAAGCTAGAAACCTATTTCATCGCAAAACACATTATATTTAGGTTATTATACCTGAGCTGGAATTGCTCATATAAATGCTTAGAATGATAGAGTGATTTGAATAATTTGTATAACATGTGATTTGTTTTTTCTTTTGATGGATGCAATTATGACTTGAGTAACAATAGCAATGTGATCAATTCAATTCAATATTTTGAATTGTTTTAAGTGATTCTATATAACTACACGTTTATTATCAGACAGATCATATGACCTCAAATTAACAGGTGAATGTTGAGACGGTTAAAAGAATTACTGTAATTGTGATGCTAACTTAATTAAAACATAAATGCAATGTCATTTAATCCATTAAAGTATGTCTCAACACTGCACTGGTAAATACTCAGATGACAAAGACATGTTGTTTGGTATTGGCTTTCTTTGTTTTTTTTAAGTCAGCCACAGTATCACAAAGAACCTCCACGTGTTGTCCTCTGAGATCAGCAGAGAGAAATGAATCTCCAAATTTTCTTTTAATCCTTTCATTTGAACTGAGGATTAAATATTTTTTTGTGAATAGAGAAAAATTCAGGACACTCAGGTCCACGAAGCCCTTTAAATCCTCTTGTATAATATATTTTTCTTAAAAGCCTGATTCTCCACAGAGAAGAGGTTTGAATGGAGAATATTGTCCTTACATCCGTCTTGATTTTGCCTTTAAGCTGCATTTTGGCATTACTGTTAACACTGCACTGATGAAAACAGCATCAGCATGGAGTAATGACAGGTGTGAAGACAACACACACACAATGCCAGATGCCACGTCAAAGTAGGTTAATGAATGTGTGCTGTCTCTCAGCTTCATGCACTCGTGAAGACACTGTAACTGTTGGTAGCATCTAGAGGTTTTATACAGTAGGCAGGGTGCTGTACAGTGAGGAATCACCATACTAAATGCACCAACCTCTTTACCTTGCACTTGTTTCAAACAGGTTAAGGTAAAATAAATATTGTTGCTGCTGTCTCTCTGTAGAATAAATGAGCCAAATGATAACATGAATGAAACAAAAAGACAGCTGATATATGTTGAAATTGTACACTGCAGATAATGAATAATGGTAATGAATGTGTCCACACTGATATTATATTAACTTTTTAACCAATAACATAATACCTTATTACATTAATGGGAACTCATTACATGTTCAATGCTGGTTTATTTACAGTATGTGTGCCATTTGTATATTTTAAAAATTCATAATCTAACACTTAATGATTGTACTACTATGCTCATTTTTAGACAATAATTTCGTATAGAATACCACATACTTTTTAGTAGATTTGAAATAAAATAATGATTATTGGGTTAAATGGTAGGCTTTGGCACATTATTGTGAAAATAATTACATCATCAAAAATAAAATTGAATAAAAAAATAATTAACCCACCTTAAAGGTATGACACTAACATTAAAAATGGTATTACAATTTTATCACGTTATTGATCAAGTATTTTACATTATTGGCTTTTATTACATTTTCAATTTAGTGAAAATTTGATTACATTTTCAGGAAAAGAATAACATTGTTGGGCTACAACTTCAGATGCCTGCGCACCTGGCAGTACTAATTGCAGAAAAATAGAGTGCTGGTTTGGAGAATGGACTCTTTTCAGCACAAATGATATAGAGCTGGGGTAACTGTGGTGAAGCTAATAACAAAGACAATTTTTACTGTTGCAACTGGTCCACATTTACAACTGGAGATTTATTTATAGTGAGGGAGCTGCAGCATCCATGTTGCGCCTCCACATTCCTGAACAACTGTTGGAACCTTTGACCGCAGGCCTGCTTTAATCTTTCTCCAACGTGTTCCACGCATTTAAGTGAACATAAATAAGCCAGCCGATGTGGTGAGGGTCACATTAACCTTGACCCTGGGAGTCTGCAGCTCAGTGACTCATCAGCCATTACTCCCATCATGTAGCGCTGCAGATCGGCCGTCTGGGGGAATCAGTTTAATGTCTACGCAGCCGATGATGATTGAGCAGCCCAGTAAAAGGAGCTCTTCTTCCTTGTCGCCTGCGATGCACTGGAAGGGGAGGTGGGAAAGGAACGCTTGAGGGGCCAGTCCCCTCACAAGGATATTTATCATAGACGGGCCGATCTGTTTTACGCTCAGGAGACTCCCAGACGGCCCCTAATAAACGCTTAGAGGGGATGAAATATTCATGCAGAGTTAAATATGGATCCTAGAGCAGTCGCCACGCATTAAACACCGTCACTACTGATCAGCGCTGACACCCCTCTTTCCTCCCACTCCAGAATTTTTCCCCACTAGATTCCCCGTGGGCTGTGGCTGTAGATTTTGGAAAGGTATGAAGGAGTATTCAGCCATGCAGAATGGGAGAAGACATGTCTTAGGAGTGAGAGGGAGAGCTAGAGAGGTACTCCGACATGTGTTTATGATGAGCGAGTGCAGCAGTCAGATGTGTCTGGCTGCTTTTATCGATGTTAACTAACTAACCGTAAAACAGAGATTGCTGCTCCAGCAGCGGAGGCTGTTTTTCTCCAAAGACAGCTCACGCAACATCAAGCACTCATATGAGATTGCACTCAAGTCAAATAACACACACACACACACACACACACACACACACACACACACACACTTTTGCTCTTGTGTACACTTGTATACATACAAAGTAGGCCAGGTAAAATACAGCTGATCATTCTACGGCCCACCAAGTGGCAACCATGATTGAGGTCCTCTACTCGTACTACTTGGGCAAATCAATAATTTGTCAGACATGGGGGCTACCCCAGTGAAATCGTGGGAGGGACTAAATGAATCAGCGAGAGTCCATCTGTCCATGTGTTTGTCCATCTGTCATGTAGAGTTGATCAGTTGCTACTGACTGGATATTGGTAATTTGGTGAAGATTTGGTGAGGCATGTGAGGCAGACTTTTGCTCAACCTTCTCAGAACAAGTTCAATACAATCATTAAAGTCTTTTAGTCATTTTTTTTTGTCTGTGCATCTCTGGCCCTTTGAAAGTGAGATATACATTTCTGGAGCACAGTGATGACATAAGAAACTAGTAACTAAATGTGTAAGTTGATACAACCGGTAGTCAAATAAGACCAGTTCTTTTTTAATTTCCAACAGGGCCGTGGCTAACGTTGTGGACAGGAAATTAATTTCTTCTGTGTGGCTTTTGGGAATTTAGGGGATTTAAATTACATGAAGAGGTCAATACTGTAACAATATCAAATTTTAGTCACCATGACAAACAGAATTTATGACAGCAATCATTCATTCATCATTGAAATATCGACAGAAAAGATAATTTTATTATGGTAAACTATGTTTACAATGTGTTGTTTTTTTTTTTTGTTTTTTTGGCAAATAAATTACATCTGTTGAGAGAGAACAGCACACAAGAAGACCCAACCGGCCTTCATGTGCGTTGCTAGGGCTATGTAAGTCCAGGTGTGAATGGTTGTTAAGCTGTCTTGGGAGGGAACTTAATACTGTATGTAGGTGATAAGTAATGTCATAGGCTACCACTTCTGTTCAAAGACGTTTGGTCAGGTTTGACATAGATGGATTTGTCACTCCTCTTTCAAACCATATGTCTTCTGTGGCCAAGATGTTTACATTGTTGTCCTCAAAAGAATGACTGTTCTCCTTCACATTTAGGGGGACAGTAGACACACAATTCAAAACATTACAGACACGTCAAAGGAACACGCATAGAACAGAATGGAGAAATAAGGACATCAACAACACAGAACATCAGAACATACAAGACACATGGGGGAAAAACTTGTCCAACAGAGAGGTCGCCATGAGAAGGATGTCCTTACCAAACACAATGGTATGCAACCAACAGTGAGGCAAACTGATCACTGGTTCACAGCTGTGCAGAACTGTGGAAACACAAGCTATTTAAAATGCAGCTGGGGTTGATTGAAGACTCCCAATTGGTAGGTCCGGTCAAATCAAAGCTGCACCAATCACAGGCGCCAGCAAACAGCAACCAGGATGTAGGTGGTCTCTGCTCCAGGGGGACCGATCCTGGACAGGGAATCACACAGCTGGATTTGCATAACCCGGCAGAATCACTCATGTAAACAACACAAATAATACACACTAAACAGCAGTCAGTGGCGGCCGTAACAATGTAACATAACGATTTACATGCATTCCCACTCAAGAGGTGAATACGGCAAAGAAACACCTGCTAAAGGACAGTACTCTGTCTAGGAGAACCAACTTCACCCCAGACCACATGTGTACCTTACTTGACCTCTGTATGATGACCACCTGTTTCAAGTAGAAGGTTTCTACAGACAGACTCACTGGTGTGCCAATGGCGGCCAACCTCTACATAGAAGAAAGTTGAGAGCAGAGCCTTCATTACCTTCACAGGAACTGCTCCTAGCCCCTTTTTCAGGTATGTGGACGACTCTTGGGTCAGAATCAGATCCAACATCAAGTTCATGTGGGAAGATATCAGAGGAGACAATCTGCCCTTCTTGGACTGTGTAGTACACATTGAAGAAGACAGATGCCTGAACAGCGAGGTGTACAGCAATCCTACACACACATGTATTAATAATCACCTACTAGAGCACAAGCAAGGGGTCATCAGAACCCCAAACCATCGGGCTGAAACTGTGACACTAAGTCAGAGGGGAAGGAGAATGAACAGAAGCACATCAGGGGAGCACTTCAAACCTGTGGCTACCCAAACTGGGCCTTTGTCAAAACCTCTAAAAGATGCAGAGCAGACAGAGAGGAGAAAGTGGGAAAACTTAACAGCATCATCATTTCTTATGTCATGGGAATATCTGAGAAACTCAGGAAGATATTCAACGAACATCATATCCCGGTTCACTTCAAACCTACCAACACGCCGAGACAGTAGCTTGTCCATCCTGAGGTCAGAACACCCAGACATAAGTAGAGTGATGTATGCTGTTCAATGCAGCCAGGACTGCACAGATTTGTAAAACAACCTCTCCATATGAATACACCAACCCAGGAGGGCCAACTCCTCAGGTCAAGACTCTGCTGTCTACTTACAATGTGAAGGAGAAAATCAGTCATTTGAGGACAACAATGTGAACACTTTGGTCAGAGAAGACAGATGGCTTGAAAGAGGAGTAAAATAACCTATCTATGTCAAACTAATGACAGTCTCTGAACAGAGGAGGTGGGCTATGACACAACTTATCACCCACCTGCAATGCAGTAACTGGTCATGTTGTTTTTTCTTTCTATAAAGTTTTCCACATTGTCTTAAGAATATCAACCAAGAAATGTGCCACATCAAAAAAACAAGAATATTTCAGTTTTTCTGTGCATTGAGTCAAAAGTAACATATACATTGTAAATTAGTAAGCAAATTGGGCTTTTTTTCCCCCTTTTTTTTTACCAGTTTTCTTCTTTTCCACCACCTAAACTGGTTTTATTTAACAGATTAAATGATGTCCAGTTTGTCCCATAGTCACATCTGCACAGATCTCCCTGATCAGACTGCTCATGCTTTGTCATTACTGAAGGCATTACAGGAACAACACATCAGACGCTATTTGGAGACAGAAGCTTTTACATATGCAGTAACATAGTTATTGCTCATATTTATGCATGGGTACAGGGATCACTGTGGTTTGTTTAGAGAGCCCACAGTGGTGTTTCTCTGACCAGCAGAGATGTTGTGAAGCACATCTGAGGAGTTACTTTGTCTTGCGATGGTTAAATGGAACACTGCCAGTGTCTCACAGGTCAGCACTCTGGGGGCACCATCATCAGTGTGCGATAAAGTATTTGATTTAATGCAAAGCAGCAACCGGCTACTGACGCTCCAGCAGGCTGCAAGCTGGTTTCCCACAGTGCAGTGCACTCATCTGGAAGCAGGAAGTAAACAAATAATGCCAAAGGCCAAACAGCTGGGGACGATGGGCTGTAGGCAGAGACACGGGAGACTGCTGTGCTGATTTGGACCGATGTGTCTGTTTAGAGACGTAAGGAAAGATACTAGACTTGTACTCAAAACAGCATCTGGTCCAGTCAGTTGGATTTTCCTTTTGATGCGCTAGTTTGATCCAGTGTGATTAATTTTACTTTTCAAATGAGGATCAAAGTAGAATCAAATTTGTTTTTCTCTATAATCAGTTACATCTTAAACTTCAATTTCACCTCATGTATCCTAAAATTATCATATAACATTTAAATGAATAGTGTAAATACAAAAGAAAGGGATAACACTATGATGGTATTTAAAGCAGAGTTAACAGGAAGTTGAGGTTCTATTCTAACACTTTATTTTCAGTCAAGACATCATTAATTAGGTTTTTTTTTCTGTCATCCCACCAGTTTATTTTAACCAGTACTCTGTGTGGACGTTTCCCATTGATACTGGCAGCATCCACATAATTTTCTGCTATAATCTCAAACACCAGGTCCGGTCACCAGCTGTCAAACTATATCTTGTCAACCCAGTCATTAGTCATTTCATTTTGAAGTACCTAGTTTTGCCACATACACAGCTGGAACTGTCTGACATCTCATCTAAAAGAACTTGCATTTTGTTGCACAAACAAGGCTGTTGTCTTGAGATTGTTATAAAAACTACTACTTCTAAATGTTGAAAGACCGTCTGAAACAGCTTCTCACTGACTTAGCTTAACTTGCCTAGCTAGAATGCCAGACAACATCCCCTTCACCTTTGGACATGAAAATCATTTCATACACATGTATTGTAAACGAGATATGACGCGCTTCGTAGGAATGTTGAGATGATATATGACACTTTGAACATATCTGTGGTTTACAGAAATGTAAAATATCAACATTTTATTCTGGCATATGGGCTTATCCTCTGCCCTACACAATCACATTTTGCACAGCCTGCACCTTAAACATGCTTTACAAACCATACAAATCGTACAACTGAGCGTTCTCACATTGTGATAAAAACGCAGGTTTGTCACAATTTCAAAAGCTAAATTGAAAAACTGATCAAAAATAGCTTTCATTTACAATCATCAAATTCAAAGGCAGTATTGGCATTACAGCTAGCGTACTGGTAACCTGCAGCTGCTCTTCAGGTCAGAGAAAAGTCTACAACAAAGATAACAAGCACTACTTAGCCAAATTTAAGAAAGAATTGTGGCCATGATTAGAAAAACAGAAAAAAACTATAAGAAACTTGCTTGCTTGCTAGCTTGTTTTCATTCATGTTCGAGTTACGCATATTGTTTATCCAACCATCCAGCCATGTCTTTTACAGCGCAAAAACAACCATTTCCACCTTTGTTTCTGACATTCAAAAGTGAAAGCATGGTTGCTGCAACATTTGTCAAGTAAACATAGCATTTGAACAACAGACTGATGCAGTCCTTTTCTACAGAGACAGTCTCAAATTGAGAAAGCAGAGAAAACATCCTCTAATTTGTCACAAAGACAATGCTTTTAAAAAACTAGATATTGTGGAACCATTCCTCCATAAAGCAGAACAAGACAAATAATCTCAATTTCAATGAAAAAAAGCCTGCATAAAGGCAAAAATACTAAGTGCATAAACCACAAAATCTATTGTGGTATCTCTGGCATTTACATATTATTCTGCTGCAACACAAAAATAATTGATCAGCTACTGAGAAGAGACATACTATTGAACATCACAGTAGAGGCTTATCTGTCAAAATTAAGATGTTTATGACTGAATTGAAGTCACAGTCAATTTTCCCAGCAAGGTCTACTTCACAAATATCCTATACACAACAGCAAGTGGCCTGTAGAGGAAGAGAGGGATCAATAGCAAGCACGGAATGAATGTCATCCATGATGAATGATGAATGTCAGGTAATGTGCAGTATTGATGAGTCTTTGTTGTTGACTATTCTTGGATCAAAGTCTGCTGACACTGAGGTGATGCAGACTGAAAGACTGTTTGCCTGTATTGTGGGTAATATTATAGGGACAAAAGAAGAAATAGAGAGACACTTCCGAAAATGTTGCGTTTAGAAAAAAATCGTCGGAGTGGGCAGGGGAGGATGTCGAAGTGAAATGAATTTCATTAGAAATTAACTGACAACAGAAATAAATCCCTGGAGCTTTATTATCCTCACTCAAATTATAACCACCACAGCCACATGAATCAAAGAGTAGTTGTTACCTCAGCTACTGTGGAAAGATACATATACATTAAATTTCTTTTTAGGAAATATATTACCATCATGGAACAGGACTTCACCAGTAACAATTAGGTTAATATTTCAAACAGCAATGAGTCTTGATGCAAAAGAAAATATAAAAATGTTTCTTTTCCCCACAGGTCTGATTCGGTTGCAAGAACTTATAAAGGCGCCTTCCCGGTACAACATCCGGTTAAAGATCCGGCAACTGCCCGCAGAGACCAAGGATGCCAAGCCGCTGTTAAAGGAGATGAAGAGAGGGAAGGAGTTTCACATCATCTTTGACTGTGGCCACGAAATGGCTGCTGGGATTCTGAAGCAGGTGTGTACTCGTTTGTGTGTGTACGTGAGTGTGCATGTGTGTGTGTGTGTGTGTGTGTACACATTTGAAGGTGTCGCTCTACATACTGGTGCATGGAGGTACATCTGGTGCATGGAGACAATTGTGATAGCCTGAATAAAGCAATTTGAAAAAGACAATTTCTTCCTGCTGTTCTAAAGCACACTTCCCTGTAGTGTTTGAGACTGTGCCTTATAATCATGTTAACAATTTGTACCACCACTACCAGAATCATCCAATTAACATTGGATGAATAAAGTTTGGTTATTCATTATCATTTCTGGGTTGTAAAGAAATGATTGTTCTCCTTAAGATGTAATTGGAAGCAGAGTCTTGACCTGAGGAGTTGGGCCTCCTGTGTTGCGCCATTCGTTTATGGAGAGGTTGTTTTGTCTCCTCAGAATACAAATCTATGCAGTCCTGGCTGCATTGAACAGCATAAACTACATTAGTCTGTTTATGCCTGTAACGCCCGCGAATGTAACACAAGTGTTTTAAAAATCTGCAGCATTTAATGTAATAAACCCACAAATGTAATACATTTTCCACAAAGGTAATAGCCGCCGCCTACTACAAACGTAACACACGTTTTCCCACAAATGTAATAATAATAATAATAATAATAATAATAATAATAATAGTAACAATAATAATAATAATGAGAATAATAATAATACTAATAATATTACTAATAATAATAATAATGAGAATAATGAAAACGTTTAATATTATCGCAATTAATTGACCATTTTGTGATGTAAATGAATAACAAAATGCAATCTAGACATGTTTCAAGGTGTAGCCTATAAATACTTTTCTTTGAATACTAATGTGACTGATACAGTGTTTCACACACAAAAAGTTAAAGTGGCCCTTATCTTGTTAAATCCTTCTCCTTAATTAAAAATTCCAGAATCAAGAAATTTGCAAATATACGGAATCCCAAAAGCTTGAAACTCAAACATTCAAGTGTAGGAACAATATGAAAAACACATTGTTGAGTGGAGGGGGAAAATCAATAGACTTGGCAGGCAGTGATGCGTGCGTCTTTGGTTCAGCACTGCGGACAGCGGTGAGAGAGAGCAAGATGATCCTCATTAACAAGAAGCATTTTGCTTATGCAAAGACATAAATCTGTTCCACACTATGCCACAAAACAATTAAGAGAGAGACAATAAAGATTTTCACGTCCCCACAAACGTAATACATCCCTGCAAACATAATAGTTATTACATTTGTAGGAAATCATGTGTATGTTTGTAGTAGGCAGTGGCTATTACCTTTGTGGAAAATGTATAACATTTGTGGGTTTATTACATTAAACGCTGCAGAGTTCTATTATGTTTGTGGTTTATTATGTTTGCGGACATTATAACATTGGCGGGTGTTACAATGCCTTTTTGCTCTAGCCTTTGGATGGACAAGTTTCTGCCTCAGTGTGTTGCTGGGTTTGAAGTGAACAACATCCACAAATACGTTGTCATGCCTACAATCACTTCGGTCCCTTGTCAGAAGTATCTAGTGGTTTCACACTTCCAACTATTAAAACGCAGTCTCGAACTACAGTCACTTGCTTGCCAGCTTGTTTGTCTGTACCTCTTTCACCATCATGTCTCCCAGCAGACATGTAAGTTAGGTCACAGACATATAAAATGGGGTTGATATGAAATGTTTTGTTGCAATGCCAACATGAAGTTTGCAGAAACATTGACATTGATACAACATTGTATCCTGGTGTTTGGGCTGTTATGATAATTAAAGTAGTGATAGAGTTGCCAAGAATAGGTTATAGACCAGTGATGTCATCTCATTATCCCAAGATAACAAATCATTTACTTGTGGTTACCACTCTATCATCTTTATATCAACAAATATTTTGTTGAGTATGAAACTGTCATTGTACTTGTAAATTGTGTTCTATCCTCCTCGGAAACACTTGTCTTTGAGATGATAGAATGCATTTGGGTGGACACAAGCGCTTTTTATCCTGCGATAATGGCACATTTACGCTGACATCACAGGAAAATAATATTTGACGTCACAAGACAATCATAGTTATTATCAGTTATATTGACATGGTGATCACATGATGATGGCTTGATATTTTGCACAACAACATATCAAAAGATGTAAGGACAACAGCCTTAAAATTACTCATACATATAAATGATTTCACACACACAACAGTTGGTCCAGTCCATTTAAAACACTGCCAGTTCAGCAGAAGTCTTTTACAGACACTAGAGATAAGAGATAACACTTTATGTGTATTGCGTGATACTTCATCGGTGGTTAAACCTATGATGTTATGGCTGTGGTTACAGTAGCTGTGCTGTGACTACTCCTTATGATTTGAAGTGACAACCAAAACAAAGACACAAAGATTCAGTACTTGCCAGTCTAGCAAGGAGGGCCTTGAAGAATGATGAGGTGCAGGCCTATCCAGAGCCAAAAAAGCAGCCTTTCTGTCAGGTCACACGGAAGCATACAACACTGCCATAGTCTGACTGAAAACTAGCAGCAAGAGGCGATGTGAGCAGAGACTGGAGAGGGACCCCAACACCAGCAGCACTAAAGATATGTGGTGGGCGATTCAAAATGTCACAGGCTGCAAAAGCAGAGATGCCCCCATTATGTGTGAGGCCACGTTGCTGGATGAGACAAACTCAATTTATGCTTACTTTGAGCTTGTCAACAAAGTAAGCAGTAAAGTCATCTCTGCCTCCAGAGGACCAACCACTGTCTCTAACAACAGCAGATGTGAGTAAAGTTATTCTAAGCTTGAGAATGAGTAAAGCTGCTGGTACTGGGAACCTCCCTGGCAGTGGACTAAAAACATGTGCCGATCGGCTAGCTGATGTTTTTTTACTGACATTTTTAACATCTCCCTCTCACTGTAGACTGTCCCCATCTGCATCAAGAAAGCCAACATGGTCCCAATACCTAACATGTCTGTTGCGTCTAGTCTTAACTACTATCACCCTGGGGCACTCCCTGGGCCCCAAGTACTTTGAGAAACTGGTTCTCTACATTGAAGGCAACATCCCAGCCAGGCTAGAACCTCACCAGTATGCATTTAGAACCAACATTTCCACTGAGGATGCCATCTCCACTGCTCTCCACTCAGGCGTTTTTTTTTTTTCATTATCATTTTAGCTCATCATGCAGTACAGTCTAACCAATGAAACTGACAGGAAAACTTAACACTGGGCTTTCGTGCCACAACATTTGCAATTTGATATTGAACTTACAGTACAGATTGGCAGTCACATCTCCTCTTGTTGGTGTTCAACAGGGGCTGTGTGCACACTGTTCACACTGTACACTCATAACTGCACCCCCAGACATCAAGGGAGTTCTATTATGAAATATGCGGTTACACCACTGTCATTGGCCGCACTACAAATTATGGGAGTTCATAGCGGTCTTGCAGAGTGGTGCACAGAGAACAATCTACTGCTCATCGTGAGCAAAATCAAAGAGCTATTGTTGATTTTAGAAAAAAAAGGAGGCAAAGACACAAGCCCCTGTCTATGGAGTGGAGGTAGAGCAGGTGAACAGTTTCCGATTCTTGGGACAGGAACATCACAGAGAACTAAGATTCTCTGTGACCCATCCATAGTCTGTTTACCATGCTTCCATCCGGCAAAGGATAGAGAAGTATCTGCTGCTGTACCATCGGAATATATAGTGGCTTCTTTTCTCTGGCTGTGACTCACCATCGTTTGTATTACTTGTGTAGCAAAATGGGCTACGACTTACAATTTCATTGTACAACCCTGTGTTGTAAAATGAGATTCAAATGAACCTTTCACATTTAACCTATAAGGAAATACTCAATTTAATGATTTTTCTTTGAAAATGAACATTGGTTGCACTGTTACTTGTGTAAACTGGTATTGTATCATACTATACCCAGCAGTGAAAATATAGCTTGTAAATAAGACTATACATCTTTTCTGAATTATATACAATGACTTTTAATGCAGCCCAAGATTCCCATTTGTAGTAAAGGAAGTGTGCAATAAGTAGCCTAACTCAATTAAGAGCCATCCATTTTTTCTCCTGCTTACAGGATTTATCAAATATTAAAGACAACATGAATTACCAAGGGTTTTTAATCAATGCCTCAGTGGTAGATTGCTGGGGAAGGTCAAGGACTCCTTTCATTAATAATGTCATAGAGAACCCCTGCTAATGGGAGGTAATGAAATACTTAACTGCCCTGCTCTGTTATTCTCAGTACATGACACACCAATAAGTTAGAGACTGTGCCTTTATCCTGAAGATACTGTAGAAACAAAAGGACAGAAAGACAGTCAGCTGACAAGATATATATTAATTTATCTGACAAATCAATAACAAAGTCATTTTTTAAATTGCTGTTTTTTTTGGAAATTTGATCATCTATAGATAGCTAATATAAACTAATGCTAGTGCCTAAACTCTGCGAGTTGGTTCCTATCAGCTGGCAAAAGTCTGGGCTGATAATCAATACAAATGGAAAAAAAGAAGCAGCATTGTGTGTTGCAGTAGAGCTAATTAAGGCTTGTATTGTTACAAAGTATGCTATGTAATTAAAGATTTTAAGGCTTGGATTCTTACCATTGAAACACAGTGGTTCAATGTATTTACTTTTATATTTTTTAAACAATACGTTTTGCTTAAGCCTACTTTTAAATGAGCAAAGTCCTGGAGAACACAATATCGTTACCACTATCACACACAAATGAATCAATCAATGGATTATCAAAGATGATTCTTTCTACTTCACTGAGATCAATAAAAGCACAAATCGTTTAAGAATTAGCTCTGCATCAACTCTCAGACAGAATGCACAAATGGTTATTTCCTACTTTTCTGTGGTGATGGATGGGCTGATGATGAGGCAAACTTCCCGGAGAGTGCCAAGCATGGCGAGCAGACTCTTTGATCCTCAGTGGCTGGAACTAGCCAGATGATGACTGCTGAGTCCAAGCTTAGAGACACACAGTATGTGTTCTCTGGTCTTGTAACAGTTAGTGACAGGCCACAGTGGGATTGTTGGGATTCATGGAGCCAAAAAAGTCTTCAAAAGTCAAAAAGTTAAAAAAAAGTAAAATTATTGTTTGAACATATGTATCAGTGGGAATATTTCTGATTGGTAAAATTTTTTTTTTTTTGTGTTGCTTACAATTACAGTATATAAGAGTCGAGCCCATCTAAAATGATATATGATAATAGAACTAAAATCATAAGTTAATTAAAATGGTTAACATGAAATAAATGAATGTGGTGCTGGTATTCCCTCATATCATTGTGTTTAAAGTGAATATCAAAACTCACTAGATAGAAGTATGATATGGCTTTATTTTTGCATCTCAGTTACTTACCTAGTCAATGAAAAGACATGGATGGACGCAAATTCGCCTTTATTTGCTCTGGGTGGTGCGAAAGCAGGAATTGTGTGTGATGCTGTGTCGCAAATATCGGATGTTCATGAACAGCAATGGAGGAGAGGATAAGAATCACTAATCACGACCATCACAGCATAGCCTTGGTCGATCGCACTGCATTCAGGGAATACGTTATTCAAAAGTTGTACGCTTGTCGTCTAGCTGACAGACCTGACGAAGCAGAATTTTTACAAGGCAGCATTATGATGCTGTTCAGCATTCTTTTGAACCATTTATTGCAGTCAGATCACAGCGAAATCTCCCTGTTTTGGGTTCATATTGATGTGCTAAAACAGATAAATTCAGTCTACGTCTATTTGCTGGTCACGGTGACTATTATCTATTTTAACACACCTAGTAAGAAACTGACACTCACAGATAGACAGGTGTTCTACGTGTGTATATATATATATATATATATATATATATATACACACACATTTCAATAGATTCTGACAGTTTAACTCACATAGGGTGAACAGAAGGGATGAACAAGAAAGGAACCAACATAGTGTTGAATGTGATATAAGTATGACTGTTATTGTTTTAGACACAAGGTGCACTCCAACACAGGCACAACAAGCCTTTTGGTCAGTCATCAAAAGTCAGTAAACCATCAATCATATTTATGTAAGAACTTAGTTTCTTATATATTCCTGTGTTCGGTGTCCTACACAGTGAAAGGACAGTTGCTTTTGGTTGTATCTGAATATCCTCTTCAAGTATTAAAATAATCACATAGTGCTTGTTCTGTTCCAGTGATAGCTTCGACTGATGTTTTAAAATCAAACTGCCACTATGACTGAACAGGATGTGTTTCTCTATAGTTTTCATGGATCATAAGTGACATAAATAAATAAAACATATTGTACGTTGTTAGAAGGTCTGGGAAATGGTCCCATGTGAGTCACGACTGAGTGGGCTGGTCCTCAAACTGAATGCTGGAGGCTTTCTCAAGGTTTCCCACCTGGTAGCAGCAGTCATTATCCCTTCTTGCCTGTCTAATCATCCGCTCTGCACAGTTCTAATCTGTGATTCATAATGGGTAGTGAGTCTCAGCACGGCAGGCATGACTCTGACACCATCATATAGCGTCATACCGCTGTAATGGAATGGCACAAAGCCAGAACACACACACACATGCACACACACACACACACACACACACACACACACACACACACACACACAAACACACACAGTCTGGATGATAGTACAGTAATACAGAGCAAGGTGCTTCTGATTTAGAATTTAATCTCAGAGGTGCATTTTTAGAGACAGATTGCTTTGGTAATTGTGAGTACATATTCCAGTTTGGGAACTTACTACATTCTATTGGTAAGATGGATGAAAATCACGTATGACAAAAGGCTGACACATACTCAACATGATGGCAGTCAGGTTTTTATGTAAGATGTCATTCTACTTATCAATGTTAAATGGAAAATGGAGCTGCAACAGAGAAGAATGTTGGCTTCCCATTAATCACTATTCCCCATCTGCTCAGACTCAGTTCTGGTGTTATATGACTGTGGTTCCTCTCCAAAGTTGTAAAACTATTTGAAACAGAAGTGAGTATCAGTAACACCACTGTGCATCGGACTTGGCAAACAATGTTTGTTTGTCCTTATGGCTGCACAATATGATGAAAAAAGAATCTAGTTGAGATTATTTTGACTGATAGAACAATCCCAATGTGATTCATGATTAGTAGGAATGATTATTTCTTTCATTTTCACTGAAAAAATGAATAAGATTAAAATCCTGATGATGTGACATTTGTTGGAATCTGATAGGCAGTCCTGATATCGGTTCCCCCAGCCCTGTTTTCCCTCACAAGGGTGATCACAAGTTTTTTTGCAGGCCAGATGGCAAAGATAGATTCCACAGATAATCCTCTCAACATGTTATTGGTCCGCTCAGGGGTCTCCTCCCAGGTGGAGATACCAGGATTACCTGCACGGGAGGCAACAAGCTAGCACCCAAAGCAGAAGCCCCAACTACCTCAGCTGGCTCCTTTTTTGGGGCGAAAAAAAAAGCGTTTCTCTCTGGCTGAGGTCTTTGTCCAATATCTAAGGGTATATCCAGACGACCTGTGAATGAGACTCATTTTAGTCGCTTGATCCAGAAAGCTCATGACTATACTATAGTTCAGGGTCGTACAATAGATTGACTGCTAAAGTGAGAGCTTTACTTGCAAGCTGATCCTCACCACAAAAGTCTGGTTCAATAGTACTAGACTGCGTCACACTCTTGTAGGGTTGGGAATTGAACTTTCTGTTTCCCAACGTAGAGGACACACTACTTCCTGCCTTGACACTGGATGTAAATGGTCAAGTGAAGAACATATCAATCTGTGTGCTGAAATAACACAAAACACGAAGTTGATCAGCTGCTTGCACCTTTCCTTGTTGACAGTGCCAATAAAGTACGTTCCAAACCAAGCCAGCACTGGATCATATCACACACCATGTTTGTATTTTCGCACATTCAAATTAGCAGCACAAGTATCGCACAATTCGCAGCCAATTCAAACAAACAGCATCTTCCAAACAATTTCCCGCAACAACTCTACCAGGGAGCTGGTTTCTGCAGGGTGACTTCTTATATGTGTTTATGACTATTTCGCAGATGTTTCACATCTATAGAGTCATGAATTATCGTCTGTTTCACTACATATGCCAAATGAAAGAGACTGAGCTCTGTCTTTTGCTTTATTTAGCATTTTTCCTTTTTGGTGTGTGTTTGTTTCTTATCTCTGAGCCTGTGGCTGCAGCAGTGTAGCAGAATATATGCCTCTTCACATTACATGGTCATACAACCAGTAATACAGCCACATAAGCAGACAAATGCATGTGTGTGTGTGTGTGTGTGCATGTGTGCAACATCTGACAAAATATTGTCTCTGCCTCCCTATTCATTTATAAATCTCTCTCTCTGCCTCCTTCTGTCACTTCCTTTCTTAGGCTCTCGCCATGGGGATGATGACAGAGTATTATCACTATATCTTCACCACACTGGTAAGTATAGAAAGAGACCCTGCTGCACATTCGCTTTGTCATCAGGTCTCACTCAGAGCTCTGTATCCCCATGAAGATTTGTTTCAAAAAATGAGACGATGCCACTCTTCAATCTTCATTTTCTCAGCTATTCATTTTATATTAATTACCTTGTATGTGTTCTCCAGAGCCAAAGAAAATAATAGGATAGTTCTTTGTGACATCAAGATAACTGTTTTTCCTCATTTGCTTCCTCATTTTTTTTTATTTTTCCAGTTCGACTTTATGGCCTTCTGCCTTTTAAAGATTTGCATCTTCCTCCTACTTGTCTCAGTCTTGTTTGTTCTCCTTGTCTTATTCCTTTTCATCTGTATGCTCGTGTTCAGATCTTCCTCCTCCTCTTCTTCTTCCTCCTTCATATTTGGTATCCCTCGTGGTGTCTTGAAAGAGCTGGATAATACACATTAAATCTGCCTTGATGCTATGTTGCCCCAGTGGCCAACTATGGTACTGCCATAAAAAAATCCCCTGTGGTTCAAAAAGCAGTGCACTCATACAGCGCTTTTATCCAAAGCGATTTACAGTGCCAGTCTTAGTCTGTCATTCACACACATGCACTCACACATACACAGTGTTGTGGTAAGCAATCATAGAAAGCAGTACTCTAACCAGTACAGGGTCATTTCAACATGTTGGAAGGAGCTGGGGTCTGACATGACCCTATGATTAGAAAGCGATAGTCTATACCTACTGAGCCACAGCATCCACAGTCCTAATTAAAACAAAGACCACCATTATTAAAACAATCACTGTAAAACTGTTGACAGAATACCTTGAAGCTCAGACTCACAATTTAAACCATGAAGGTTTTATATTTGGAACATATTTGAAACTTGAAACTTATTTGAAGCAAGTTGTTTTAGTCATCTCGTGTAAATTAAATACTCAAACAATAATGAGAAATTGTGTCAACCCAAGAAGAGAGAGACCTTTTTGGCACTGAGGAAAGTTGAGGGACCATTCTGTACAACCTGCAAGGTGACAAATGTACAGGTGATACAGCTGAAGATGCTAGCAAGCTACTTCTTCTTAGCCTTGCTAGGTTGTCAGTTTGTATTCAGTGAAGAAATGTACAACACAACTGTCCTTGAAAATGGCACAAAAAAATGTCAAACTAAATACAGAAAAGGGAAATTTGGGTAACGGAACGAGACTTTCACCGTTATTTAGTTTTGACAATCTAACTTTACCTCATAATATAATGTTATGTCAGAGACATTATAGAAGGGACAAGCCATTCAAGGCATTTTGGATAGAAAAGTCCACAACACCACAGAAAGCAGCTGTATGACGCATATCTTGCACCTTCCTCAAAAGCCAATAGCATACTTTATCACAGCTGAACCAGAAAAGATCATGTTGTTGCATTGATGGGAGTGCACAAAGTAAAATGTTTGTGTCTTGAAAACCGTGTGCATGTGCAGTAGGAGTATAACCTGTGGGAAAAGGGCATTTGAAGCCTGGTTTTTGGGCAACTTTAAGTGTTCGTTCTTTTTACCAGTTATCAGATTTGACTGAGATTACATGCAGTTTTCCAGATGACCATTGAAAGTGAAATTGTGGTTCCATCCCCGTTTATTTATAGGGGCCTGGTCTTGTTAGCCCAATATAAGTGTGTGCATTATACCTTTATCAGTATTCATGTGAACATAATTTCATGTTGGTCAAATCGAAAATACCACCTTGAACCAACCCCTTGTTTGCAGTGTAAGTTATACCTCCCCTATTCATGTTTTACATGTCTAATATCATGGCATTTGTCTTCCAGAGGTCAGTTCAGAATGTTGAATTGTAGAAATAGTAGATAATAAGAAGGCATAGCTCAATATCATTAAAGAAAAAAGACAACGGATGTCATTCTCACATAATTTACCTTAAGGTGGGTGAACTGCAGACTGGGTCATAGAATTTGACTTTTAGTTCCATGCTGCTTTACATGAAGGTCGACACTGTAGTTATGCTCCATAAGACAATATCTTTAAAACTCAGGTTTGCACTAAAATGCCATAGACCTTTCCTATTACTTTGGGACAGTTTGTTCTCTCTCTCCCAGCACAAATTCAGCAGTGTAATGTTATTATAAATCTAACCAAGTAGTTTGAGAGCCTAAATTTCAAAACTTTCACAATGATAATAACAGCCCAAAAGTTATAGTATGTAGGCTATGTGAACTTTTTATCGCAAGCTTGATTTTAAAAGTCTAACCAGACACTGAATGAGGCTATACTGTATATTATTACAAACTTGACCGCAGATTTCACATGCAAAAGGGGGAAGGTAGCTTTGAGCTTCATTTTAAGCTTTAGCCCGTCTGGCCAAGCTGCTGTAGGCAGTTGGGAGTGAAAAGTGTTGGTTGGGAGTGACTTGTGCTGAGCATCACTGTAAACTGTCAGAAATCAGCTGGCTCTAATTAGGAATGATGGGGTGATGATCGAACAATTTTTTTTAACATTATTATTCAAAAACCTCTTGAACTATTTGGATCCAATTTATTGTAGGTAACTTTTATCAATGTTGTACTTGTTAAAATGTTTTTACAACCAACATTAGAGTCACAATATTTGTTGAACACAAGATGTAAAATGTTACATCTGCAGGGCAATTAAGACTTGCAGACTCAAATGTTTCTCAAAGTCAGCGAATAAATTGCAGTCAAGTCTGGACATTTGGATGCAGCCTAACAAAAGGCCATGATGACACATTTACTGGTACTGAGACAGGGCGGAATAGTAGCTGGCATGGAGGAAAGTCAGTGAGGAAGGCAGACTAGCTGGTAAATTATGGAAATATGTCTCAGTTCAGCATAACCTTGATCTTTCTGAAATACATCCATGGAACAAGCATTTTAAAACTGCTCGGAGTTCCTCTAGATAATAGCAAACTCTGTGGAGATCTCCACCTGTCGCCATCCTGCTCATGGACAAAGACCTATGGCCTGGGAACTTTCTCTGTAGAACCCTACGATCACAGGCATTGATTCAGACCTGCAACAACTTTATTACTGTTATCTTTTTTCTGGCCTATTTAACAGTGATTATGGATGTGTGCACAGTATGTGTTTGGGCACTGCTAAAATTTAATTTTCTTTGTGTGGAACTAGAGGGCAAGAGTAGGAAAACTGTATGGTTTAAAGAAGGAACAAGTTTGATGCAAGGTTTACACTTGTTTGATCAGAAGAAACATAGAGAATACCTACATAAAGGGCTCAGTGCCCATCTACATATACAGTAGAAGGTAGCAGACCCCTCAGAACATGGCCTTAAATAATAACACAATATGTTTCAGATGTATTCACCAAACATGATAGGTATCCTGATAACTCTATCCTCAATAGGACTCGATGGAAATATTGATATTGCTACAAAAACTGTAGATAAGACTGTTGGTATTTTACCTAATATTAACTCAACAATTTTTTTTATGAACAATCATCAATAATGCAAATAAAATGACAGTGTAGAGGTTAAAGGCAAGTGTTACAATGAGAAGAAAAGTCTGATAAGTTCAGAATATGACACCCCTCTACTGTAATTCTGCCATTAAAAGCAGGAAAAGACACTTATGACAGATCAGCATATAGCCATTACTGATATCTAAGACGATGTATAGTCTAATTTCAGGATATCAACATATATCATATATTTGTTTCATTGGTATTGTCATATTAATTAACAGCTGTAATAGTAGTAGTAGTATTAATAATAGTATTTGTGTTTCTTTTTCACAATGGTTACAGGCTGATTGAGTTCTGTGTCATCTTAAGTCTGATGGCTACCTAAAAGGCATACAAGTGAAGGCATCAGTACATCCAGTGGAGTAAAAACAGATGAGACAAAGGACTGACACTTTTAATGTTTCACGTAAATATGAAAAGGCAGGATTCAGAGTCTGTAGCTTTTCTGATATTATGTGACTGTTTAAGTGTTTTTGCCTTTGGTTATTTCAGGACAAATCCCCTTCACTGTCTACAGGATAAAATGCAAAACAACACACAGATGCACTTGTGCACACACTAGTGAGCATTATTCTCAGTCTCTGTGTGAACTTGCTCTCAGTCCATGTTCCAGGTCAAAGATTCGACTTAAATCAAACTCTTATTGAAGCTCCATTCCCCCTGTTATCCTGAAGAGGCTGCTTATGTTAGCTAGGATCAATACGCTGTCTCTCTGTCTGTGTTCCGCCTCCTCCCCGTCCTTTACTTTTTTAATGTCAAGTTCCTTTGAGAATGGAATGATTCAGGTTTTCAACTGTCAGTGCTTTTCATCACTGCAGCTAAAAGGGATCATTTTCGGGTTTGAAATGAAACATCTAAACGTGCATACTTTCTTCCTGCCGCTATTCAGTGTGCCACAATTTAAGCGAGATAATTAAATATCCCTCTGGTGTTTTGAGGAAGATGAAAAGTAAAATACAAACCAGAGTGAGGCAGGGGAGGTACAGTGAGAACAGACAGAGGGGTGTCTTGTCATTTCCCACTGTTGTGTTTGGCAGACAGAGAGTCCAGTGCTGACAACCTAATTCTCCCAGCAGAGTGAACAACGCAGCCATACTGAGGCCACATATGGCAGCCATTTTCATGCCAGATTTTTCTTTAGGCTGCTCATCACTCACTTTGTTTGTTAGATTTCAACAGTGCTGCTGTTTCTGGTTACTGATAACAGGCTTTAGTATAGGTCTCTACATAGTTAAGTGTACTATGTTTAAAGGCTGCAAAGGCAGACTTTTGGTATCTGTGTGGCCAGCTGTTCAATGCTCCCCCAGTACACTTCAAAATGTGGTGGGATTAGTAGAATGCCATTATCATTTAAGGTTTGGTATCAAGCATGGACAGTCACTTCACAATCCGTCATTTACTTTAATGAAGGATGAACAGAATTCGAAATGACACCAGAAACAGCAAAGCTATTGGGAGTTGATACATTATTAATTACTCCAAGTATCTTTTTCTGCATATAATCCCTAAACAACAGAGTTTTCATATTGATGCATGTCAAGAAACACATGTATGTCAATTCCGATATAAGGAGGATTTATATCAGTCTAATTGAAACCTGCCTCTTTTTTGATAAATGAAACAGATATTTTCTAACACATTTTGTTTATGTGTTACTGTCCTCTGTCCTCTCAAAAAGTGAGGGCTTGATACTAACTTTTTTCCCAAGGAGCAGGTATGCTCCCAAGTTGATTTTTCTTCTTCTCAACAGTAAAGGATTACAGGGAGATATTTACAAGCATTTTTCTTATTTTTATTTCTGCCTCAATGTTCCAACTGTATTCAGTAATTATTCATATTTTAAACTTGCAGCTCCTACACATTTTTACTACACATCTTACAGCTCATTATGAGACAAAATTATTATTTGACTTCCATCACATTCAACCAGATGCTATTGTTCTGTGAGAATTTTAAATTATGCTTTGAGATTGCAGACTACAGGATGTAAGGAAAACATCCATCCTAAATAATCTGGCTGAACTAATATCAAACAAATGCTCAATTAAGAGATTTGTTGGGAAAGTAATGCATTTGTCATTACAAGAAGTTTGAATTTCAACTTCATCCAAAATGGTTCCTGCCCCTGGCCTGAGGGCCCACCACCTCACCAACTGTTCACTGCTTGTATCGGGTTTCTTTAATGTCTGACACAAGTTTCACAAAATGATGTGAAGCATCTGTAACTGCTATCTCAAAGTACTTTTAGCTCATTACTGTAACCAGCAGAAGTACTTCACTACATTTATTTGGTCTAAGCATTTTGTGTTGTCACATTGATTGCAGTTCCTGTTCTGAACAGAAACTCTCTGTCCTGCAGTGTTTTCAACTTAAGCTCTGCTGCAAGCTATTAGCTCTGTTAGTTAAGCAGTAGCTACTTGTCCCTCTGCTGATTTCAGTACACATCTTTGGGTTGAGTCTCTTTCACCTGTTTCTAATGTATGTTCCTCATTTCCAGGATCTGTTTGCACTGGATGTGGAGCCTTACCGATACAGTGGTGTGAACATGACGGGCTTCAGGATCCTCAACACTGAGAACAGCCAAGTGGCCTCCATCATCGAGAAGTGGTCCATGGAGCGACTTCAGGCTCCGCCCAAACCTGACTCTGGTCTACTGGACGGCTTCATGACCGTAAGTCTCGTGAATGGAACAAATGAATAAATGAATTGTAAATGAATCCTTCTATCCACCCTTTAATCAATCTGAGTTTTTTAATGACATGGCATTTATCCGCTCACTTGAGGTTGTGTCTCATTGTTCATTTAAGTATATTTAGGGATTCATATACTGGTTCTATCAATTTGCTCCAGTGATACATGCTTGTTGTCTCAGGTACTACGGTTTGGTTCATTAGTTCTGGACTAAGGATATTATATAATACATTGTAGCCATTAAGTCTTGGTGTAAACTGTAAACTGAATTGGTGCATGCATCATACGTGCTTCATGCACAGCTTTAGGGATAACAATTAATGACTTCAGTGAGAAACAAGACAGAAGCAAGGCGCCTTGCTCTACAGTAACGTACCATTAATGTCAACTGGATGCAGCCGCATCACATTCAGACACTTTCCAGCTGTTCAGCAAGAGACACTTTCGTCGTACTGGTAGATGTCCATCTGACACACAAATGAAGGCCCTCCGTAATGGCTCACACACCGCTCTTTTCTTATCTTTAAACATGTCTTTGCTGGAACCACTTACATCTCAGACATGTGAAACTTGAAGATTTTCATGAATGCTTTTATTTCTAACCAATAAGGCTTGGCAATAATCTCTATTGAATAATATTGCAACATGTTCAGGGCTATATTGTGATTAGGAATGTCAACGGTTATTAGACTACATACTGCTAATGGCTTCACTAAAGCAGTCTGAGGTAAAAAATGAATAGTGCTAAAAGAAGCTCATTGTGGAAACATTCCTTCCAGAAAGGCAACAAAGTGAAATGTAAGTTCAATTGTGTGATGCTACTCTTGTTGTGGAGCACTGTATCAATGTGCAGTACCATTTTAAGAACAAGCACCCTGCTGCCATGTCCGAGGATAGCTCCCAGCCAAAGACCGCATCGTTTCTAGGGATGGGAATTCCGGCTCCTTTAAGAGAGCCAGGTCTTCTGGCTCGGCTCACTAAAAAGAGCCGGCTCTTTCAGCTGCCAACTGGCTCCTCAGATTTTTTTGTTGCTTAAATTAATTTATTGCCAAAAATAATGAAACATGGTGTGTAAAATGAATTACTAATGTACAAAACATACATTTTATCAAATGTTTATTATTTATATGGCTTATTATACTCAACATAGAACAGAGTGCTACAAAAAATACATTTTAAAGAACATGGTTGTGGTGGTGTACCGCAGACACTGTAGACGCTGCAGCAGCAGCAACAGTTGCAGGAGACAAACTGGCACCCAGCAGGTTCACTTGCTTGTCTTTTTCCTTCCAACTGCACTGATGGATGTACAGTTCTAATGTGCCTGCGCAGGTTATCTGTAAAGTCTGCTCCATATGAGATTTTAACCTTCAATACTCCACACTCACACTTACTGAATTTCCAGCCGTCACTCATTTTCTCACCTTTCCAGCATGTTGTCTCTGTAGCTCCTGCTCTCTCTCTCTCTCTCTCTC
>CAEMYA010000127.1:497283-544451 GCA_903131615.1 Diplodus sargus
CAAATGGCCAATTGTGAACATGAGGTGCAAACTGCCCATGGTATGTGAAATAACCTGAGGGCCAGCAGTCGCCATGATGATGAGGACATAGTGGAAGTATGGCTGAGAGAGAAAAGGAAGAAAAAAAGAAACTATCTAAAGTAGACAGACGGAGAAAACCTGCAAAGAGAGGGCGGTGCGAAATTTGGGTTTGCAAAAAGATTGGGTGGAATTTGGACACGACAAAACACAGAAGTAAAGAGACGCAGGAGGGGGAGACAGCAGCGAATGAAATAGCAGAGCGCAGCAGAGTGAGAGCAGCAATGACATTAAATCTGTGGCTGAAAACAGATGATTTCCCATTTAACACTCCATTGAGTTCTCCGTTATCCCGGGTCCTGCCTGGCACTGTGACGGCGCCACTGCTTTCCTTCTGTTTCACAATAACAACCCCTCAAACCATCCACCCTCCACACACACAGCGAGGCATACACACCATCTTCTACACACCCCTCCCATTGTTCACCTACTGTACTGCTCAATATCCCCACCATAGAGGCTTCCATGACATTATTAGACAGTCTGCTGGATACCGGGCGGGGGGTTGAAATGGGGTTTGTGGGTGGGGGTGGATAGTGTCCAAATAACAACAATCTACCACCTACGCCTCTCTTTGTAGCTCCAGTAATGGACCACAATGGACTCAACGGGAGGCATTGTCAACAGATGTTTTTTTGGGGGAAATGATCAGGAAGCAAAGTGGTGAGGATGTTCTCACTTTTATTGACATAATCAAACACAAACGGCACCAGAGCGACACAGACAGTGAAAGGAAATTGTTTATTTCTTCAGCCTCAACCTCTTGAGATTCTTATACTCACAGATATTCTTAAAGAGACAGTTCCTTAAATCAAACATACATATTTTTCTCACCTCTACTGCTATTTATCTGTCTGGATTGTCTTGATAGAGTGTTTTAATCTGTTGTAGAGATGTTTGCCTTCTCTCCAATGTAATATAAGTAGACGGCACTTTCTAGTTTGTGGGGCTGAGCAACACTAAAGCTCCTCCTGCTGCCACCTCCACTGTTTCAAAGAAGCATCTCCAAAGTCAGACAAAGACACCATTCCTGCCTTGTTTCTGTGTGTATGTGTTAACTTTGATTACACGACTAGCTTCTATCAGTCGCACCATTTTAACAACTTAATGCAAGTGAGAAATCAAATTTGGCATACATGTTTTGTTTGAACAAACAGTATATTTCACCTTGAAATGATTTAGTCATTTGAAACATAATTTCTATTCAACTTTACTTGTTGTTTTTAAGGGGTGTGAAGTAAGATTAACAAATTACAATTCACAGTGAAATCATGACCTGTGAAATGACAGTGAAATCTTCATCTCAAAGAAAATCCAAAGACCGTGTCATGAGCAGTATTGTGTCTTTGGATGAGAGGCTGGCTAAGTTAAGAGGATGTCATCATGTTTATTTGTCAATGAGCATTAGCATCTCAACAAATGCTGGGTGAATTGGTAGGGGACTTTTTAAAGATATTCATGTTCTCTAGAGGATGAATCAGAATCAGAATCAGAATCAGAATCAGAAATCCTGTAATGTCCCACAGATTCCTTCTTTTCCAAAAAGCCTTCACTTGGCTGCCACTGGGGTCGGTACACGCGAAGGAATGTGAAGGATGACGTTGTGCGTGAACAGTGAAGCAGGTCGAATTTGTCTTCAAAATAAGAGCTTTACATTGCACCCCATTGGAGTTTAGAACTGGGTTCTTAGCGGGGGGGGCTTTTAATTTGAAAGAGACCGAGGAGACGCTGCATCTCCCGGATCTCAGCGGTTGTCTAGTTGCTCATCTTAATGTCCGTGTATGAAGTGATGGACTGACTGCTGTGATCAGCTGTTTCCTGGATTTAAAACTCCCGACAACAGTGCAGGTCATCCACACCCATTTCACGCCATTGCCGGCACATCGATGGCTCAGATTTACATAGCAATGGAGGTGGAAAAAAGTGTGTCCTCCGAGGCGGCAACAGACCCCCAATTTACTGCCTTCTGTCTAAAGCCGCAGAATTGGCGGCTTGCTGCCCAGTATAAAAGCGGCTCTTGTTTTCAGTTATCCAGACCTATGTTTTATAAACCACTAATAATTATATTTATATGCAAAATTCTCATGCATTTTTATTTAATGGGTGAGCAATATTTGTGTTAACCTTTTTTATCATGCAAGAGGTTTAAGGACAATCATAATGTGACAGGGCTGAAATCCAAAAGCAGCTAAAAGAACTGAGTGAGTGGGTGTGTGGGATGAGGAAGAGAAAGATATGGAGGAGGGCAACAGGCCAGACGGAGAGATGGTAGGATATGGTTGGGCACTGACACCAATTCTGGGTGTCGGTAATGAGACACAGTGGCAGTCTTGGCCTGCTTTAGGAGTGTTTGCCAAACAAAAAGTGTTAACTCAATTAAAGGCCAGATTTCCCCCAGGAAGAATGGAAAAGTGAAATTATCCCTGCTTGTTAAACCTGCCACTTAATTTCACTCAAATTATTACTTATGATCCCAAGGACCCCCAGGCTAATTGTTTCTCTGTGCCTTCCCCTCCCTCCTTCTGCCTTCTGCTTAGATTGTGCTGACAGAAAGAAGCTGTTCCATCAGCTCTTGTAAATGGCTTCATCAGGGAGAAGCTGGGAGCTCCCTCTGCTTTGGATACTGTTTCTGTAGTCGTCTGAGCAGCATTATGTCCCTTTGTAAAAAGGAATTCTGGATATCACATTACATCTTGAGGATATAAAATGATTTTCATAGTGCACACTAAATGTGGCACAAGTATTTTAGACACTGTACTTCCTTTTGTTAAGATCAAATTAAAAGATTAGCCAGAGCTTAGACCTTTGGCAAGATCTCAGTGATTTTCTGTGTCTATGTGTAAGTGTCTATGCACCTCCAGAAGAAGAAGGGTACATAATGTTTTATCTTTTTTTTTAATGTTTCTCCATTTCCTTCGTGTTCATCGCTTGAGTTGAGAAGGCTCTCTGCTGATCATGTCGGGCTGCACGAAGGTGGCGGGCTGCTCACATGACAGACAACGAGCGATCATTCAGCCGAGCTCTATTTAAAAGGCTCTTTAATTACATGCGGAGGAAGTGGATACTGGTTAGTTTGATGAAACGCCGCTTTGACACTGAAAGAAAGTCTCATCCAGATGAAATTCCGCTCTGACTCTGAAAGAAAGGGCCGTCCTGAATGTCACCCTCAGCTACGCCTTCTCAATAAATCACCATTTCAAGGACTGCAAATGAAAAATCTGGGTTGGTTAGATTTTCACGAGATTGCGCAGTCACACATCTGTATATCCACCTTCACCAACGTCTCCCTTTATTTCTCCTTTTTCTCCCACATATATGCTACCTGTGTTTCTGTGAAAACAGTCATTCAGCGCACTCGAACATAGACATACACAAAAACACAAGTGATCTGACCTAGATCACTGGAACACATGCCTCCATACGCCCGCAGAACATTTGTAGAGCATTATTTTCAGTCCACGCTCCCTCGGCAGAGTCTTCAATCTTCCTACCCCAAGGATATCTTAAGCAGAGGATTAGCTTTTCCAATTTGTGAATTGAAATTTGCATCATTGTTTCTATTTAATGGGGCGCTTGTTCAAACTGACAACAACAAAAGAATGCTCGAGGAGAAGAGAGCGGGACACTCTCGCTGCCTGCTTTACAGAAAAAAAATGATTAAAAATATAGTATCATATCACCAGCTGTAGTAATCTGGCAGGAGAGGATGAGTGAAGTCTCCTCTGAATGGAGGAATAATTAAGAAAATAATCTATTAGGCGCTCCTAATGAATTTAAGGAGTGAAGGATCTGTTCCTCTGAGGTGAAGAGATCCAAGAAGACGTTATATAGTGGCAGGAATTTACAACGCTGCCTCACAGCTGGATGGCCGGGCTGCTGGGGCTGTAACTCTGCTCTAATATGCTCCGTTAGTACCACTTGTTATTGTGTATTATTGTACTGCTGAGGTTTGTGGCGTTTTATGGTCCCTTGTACATTACTTGTCCATAGCTCGTACTATCTCCGTTAAATGCTTTGTGTGTTGGGAATATTACAGTTTTCAAAGGTGTATTATTTCTTTATTATTGTTTCATAACCCACCCATACAACCCCTCAGTACCAAACCAAAGAATTCCCTCAACTGTAAAGAAAACGTCACCAACACAGATATGATCTTTGGGAGACAGGGTTGATAACACAATGTAGCTTTTTTTCAGACCCTGATAACAATACACAATGTAATTCACATCAAAACTAACATGAGACAAAATCATATTAAATGATGTAGGATATAAATAACAGGCGGAATCTATTCTTATCATGCATTTTTAAATTTGCTTTCTATTTTGTATATTTGCTCCCGGTTGCTCCACACTTCCGTAAATTCATTCCTTAAAGTGGAAAATAATTAGTTAAAGGAAAAACAATTCCTTGTGCAGGGGAATGATCTTAGCCCTGATGTATTTTAGGCTGTTTTTTTAAACATTTCTATCACACACAGTAAAGAGATGACAGAAAATGAAGGGAACAGAGAAACAGCACAGGTACCCTCAGCGTTTCTCCTTTGTAGCAGTGGAGGTGTCACGCGTGCACAAAGCCAGGCTTTTTATCTCATCTGAAAATGCAAAACTGCTGGGATGAAAATCTAATAGTAAAGCACTACTGTAACTCTGCTAACAAACACTCTTCTTCAGATAACTCTTGTCACTCCTCTCTCCTCCCGAGCCCGTCCGCATCTTGCTGTTTGCCTGGGCCCATTGCTTTGGCCTCTGGTATTGTAGCTTGCAGCTTTCTTCCGCTCATTCAAACAGCTTCACCCTCGACACTGCTCTTCCTGGAGCAATACACACAAGCGTGAAGTTGACTGGGTGAACAGTTGGACTGACACACAGACTGAGATTTCTTTCATTCTAGATGGGGTGTTTTTTTTATTTATAGATATACCACAGAAACATTTACTTTGTACCACCATCAAAGATAGATTTGAAAGAAACAATAAGCAGCTTGTGTACTTGGCTTTGTTTGGTGACTTTCTGTGTGTTTGGTTTTGCGTTTTTTTTCGCTGCCTGCTCTGATTTTATTTCTGGTCTGTTTACTGTATCTGTGTAAATGCTGGCATGTGCAGAGGGAGACAGTAAGAGTTGACTTCAGTGTTTCCTGTGAGTCCTTCATGATCAACAGCAGAGGAAACACAGACGTTGTATAAGGACGTTTCATGTGCTTATTCCACCTTTGGTTGTGAGGCTGAAAAATAACCAGACCTAAGCACAAAGCTCATTTGCAACTTGCCGAATTCATGTCACTTGCTCGGATTGTTAATTGTTAATTTTATCACTTCTCCAATTTAGAAAACTGACCAGATGCAGTGTGCTGTTCTGCTGTCTGTCTTCCTGTCTGGCTCAATCTGCTTTGTGCAGATTGACGCGGTTGCGGTCGACTTCCATCCAAAATATGCGCATTCTCTGCAGAGCAGAGATCAGAGCCCCTTCTGGGACGCTGCTGAAACTAGCTGTGGTGCAACTGCTGGAAACACAAACATCGTCTTGAACAGCTCCAGCGACTGCAGTGCGCATGCTACCATATTCTGTTGTTTTCAGTAATTAACAAATGCTAAAGAAGATGCACATTATGATGGCATGATTATTTTACCTGCTTGTAGAGCAAAGGCATTTGATAATCTGTGTTGCCCTCACCTTTACTCTAACTACACTACCAAAAGTCAAGTCAAAAAGTCAAAAATTACCCTTGAATGAAGACAACTTGAATTTTTCATCAATCATCATCGTCTCAAAAGATAAGTTGTGGTGCAATGGCATAGAGGATGACTATAATTAAATCAGATTGTCCTAAAAGGATTGCTGTGAATGTTGTTGTGTGTCTCCATGTATATACCCGAGCTGACACTTGCACTTGTCTGTAGAGCTGTCAGGGTCAGCGTGTAACGCTCATCAGCGTTTGCCTGCAGATGTTAGCATGGACAATTGTGCCCCGGCCAAAAATTATGATGGTGAGAATTGTGCATCCAGTCAAGCGCGCATGTGAGGCATCTATGCAGACATCCATGTACATTAGTGTGTCCAGAACCTGCATATCCACTGTTGTCTTTGCATTTAATGTTGTATTTTATATTATCTATACCACAATATTCCTCTAACATTTTGGCTGGACTAGAACCAGGGACATTCTGTTAATGTTCAGGGCCCTAACAAACCACTGTGGTTTTTACCCTAATCTAAATCAACTGTTTTTGTTGGCTAAACATAATGTAACCCTAAGAAAGCATGGATTTGCCCCTTAATTTCAGTTGTTTTACTTTCAATTCATATGGGTTACAAACTTAATGTTAACTCCAGAAAGTAAGGCACATAACACAAAAAGTCGACCTGGACAACAAGTCAACTACAATTTGACTAACCGACACAAAAAAAAACACAATACAACTCACAAACATAAATCACAATCTTCATTATAGTATCTACAATAACAATTAAAGAATAAATGGACTTTGATCTCAAAGTTGCAAAACCTTTTAATGTGACATTAGCACAGTCACTGCTAATCAAATCTATTACAGGGCTCCAAACACACATTCAAGAGAACATGTGTGAGTCTTTCCAGCGGGGGAGGAGGAGAGGAGGCCAACTTGAAAAAGTTGAAAAATATGTCATCGTCAAGCCACACTGTAATATTAAAACCTTCTGATATTTATTTAGTTCAGGTGAGGCAGTGTGTAGGCTGAAGAGGACTAAGCTCAATAGGAAAATGTAATATGGATGATGCTTAGCTATCACTTCTAACCCAAAATGTATGAATTTCTGGACAGAGCCACATTAATCTGTCTACATGGAGTTTCCCTTTGATAATAATCAGTAAGGATGATGGCATGATTTTTCTTTTTCGGTGAAAGAGCGACCTGCTGCATGTATTCTTTTCATGTCTGTGACATATTCTATGGATAGTGACATTAAAACTTTAGTGAAATGCTCATATGAAGTCGATAGGACTTTTGCTGAGGACTGCGGGCTTATCGTGGTGAAAAGAGGTGACTGAATCTCTAGATGAAGCGCTGCTGCAGCGTTGCTTGACACACATGTGAGCACAGCGACTCATGCTGCCAGTGTGGATTCTCTAACCCGTTAACATGGACGCTGAAATTAAAAGCAGGAAGCTGCTCATGCAGCTCGTGTCGCCAGCTTGTTACACATACATAACAGCCATTTCATATTTGCTCACAATATGGTTTAGTTTGCAGTTTATGTATAGTATTAAACTGAGTTTCGTAATTGCTACATATTCTTTTGCTATTTTACATGATTGTTTCCCATTGGTGATCAGTGTTTGAAGTTATAAGATCCCGTTCCCATGATTGCTCGCTGCCGAGAGTATTTGAACCACTGGACTGTAACAAATGTCAGCCAAGAATAGTCCAATATTGATGTTTTTGTCTGGTGTTAAGGTTGTCCTGTGGGCTATATTCACCCTAACATAGACTAGAGGGTGTCCAGGTGCATGATGGGATAGACCTTTAGACCAGTGTGACCTAAACAGCAATAGAGCATTAGCCAAGATGGATGGATATACTGCATTGTAGCCTGTTCTTTTATAGCCACCATCGTCAAAAATGTAAAAATTTATTTATGCTAGTCTATCTGTTACAGATTGGGAAGATGACCCATGAGAAACACAGCCTTGACACTTTAATGCTGGAGATTAATTACATCTCAGTGGTATTGACAGGCATTGATGTGGTAGATGTTTGACAGATCTGAGTTCATCTCTCTGTCAGAGCTTTCAACAATTGATGTTTCAACTTGTTCAACAGTAATCTGTTGGGGCATGCGACTGATGTGATCTTGTTGGTTGCCATTTTCACCGCTGCGCCTCAAATCCCATGAGCACTTGCCTTTTGTGTCCTGAATCCTGTCAAGTATCTCAATACAATGCTCATACCCAGCCTCGCTCTGCGTGTTAATGGTTTGTGGCGATCCTCTCGTTGTCATCCCTATCGCTCTCATTGGCAGCCAGCAGTCATCTTCAGGACTCATTTCCTGGCGTCATTTTAGGGGCATGTACTCTGATGGGATGTGGAGAGACACATATTGTCGTTACAAAGGAAAGCCAGCCATAGTAATGATTCAGCTTTACACAGTCAATTTCCTCTCCTATTGAGGCACATTATTGCGACACAATTCTACGCCATAAATGGTGAGGGGCTGACATTCTCCCCCCTTTTTTTCTATTGGAACTTCCCGCTTCTTTTTTCGACTCAACATTTTATCTTCCAGACGCAAAATAGTTTTTAATTTAAGAGAGCTTTTAATATATGAAGAGGGTGGTCAGTGGAGCCAAATGTTGAAGCGAAAAGCGGTTGCCATGGGAAGGTTTTGGAGAAAACATTTGATTTCTGTGAAGAGTATAAAACCCATCTGGAATCTTAGCCGCAGGCAGAGTAGCAGAAATAAACAAGAGCCTGGAGGCAGTCCGCTCTGCTCCGTTTCACAGTCTGCTCTTTTATTTCTAAAAGGTTTTATGTTTGCTTTGCAAGTTGATGGTGTAGAAAGGCTTTGACTGATATGGGCTCTTGACGGGCGATATCTATATTAAGTTTTTAGGTTTAATGGTGCCAAAAGCCACCACTCGAATTGGATCACTCTCTCAGTGAAATCTCATAGAATGTACTGAGGCAAGCCCGACTCACAACGCCTAAATACAAAATCTTTCTCTCGTCTGCTACTGCATGAATTGGTCAGAGCATATTCAGCGACATTTTTAAGGATGTCCAACCATGATCTGGTCATGAAGTCTGAATCGTTGTTCTGACACTGCGGAAGTCCTGTGCACAGGTTGGTGCAGAATATTTTTGTGCAAGCCAATAAATGAAGCTATATAATGCATTTTGTGTAAATACAATGGGTCTAATGCCATAACATATATCATATCATATATCATATTTTTATTTATATCTGTCTTACTGATTTTGGTAGGTTTGCTCGCATGAGCGTTCAAAGTCGGATTTTCAGCAAACTCTTAAACACACAAGTATTGTACATTGTTCAGTTCAGCCTGATGAATGCCACCTGTTTGAAAAGGTGTGTTTGTATGAACACAAGGCTGCCACTTCCTCTTTTTCCTCCATTTTGGTTCATTGACAAAAAATGTATAAATGTATAAAAATATGTGAAATACATATGGCCCAATCCCAATGTTCACACTGACAGATTTACAGATTTAACCATCTCTCTGGTATGTGCAAAGCTTAGGCCTGTCCCTCTCTCAAATCGTGCAGGAGGGCTGTTTTGCATTTTGAGCACTTATCGCAAGACTCTGACGCTGAACAAATTACATTATTTATAACTTTGTAACATTAAAGGTGCACTCTTAAATCTGAAGAGAAAGATCTTCACTGACTGATTTTTTTCTGCCTAAACAAACTAAATGAACATTGATTGAATAAACAGAATAAAGAAAACTGACCTTAATTGGTTTGAATGCAGCGGCGCCTGCCACATTTCAAGCTACAAAAACAGTGTTCTGAAAATATTAGAATTTTGAGCTGATTTACTTGTGATGTGTGGAATGGGTCCATCCATGTGACACTTTCTGTAATAGCCTTCTATTGCAAAAATAAATGACAAGACAACACGACTGGATCCCTGTTCAATGAAAACAGTTGAGGCTATAAGCAAAGCTAATTAAATATGTGGAATAATTGTTGCATTATGAACAACTCTACTTGAACACAGAATACCAGAAAGAAAGTTCAAGCTCCACCTCCGAGTGGCTTTGAGTGAGCGTCGGGCAGCGAGGGAGAGAGATCATGTTTATCCTCATAGCTTACACCAAGCATGATTGGTTGAAAAGAGGTCATGTGAGATGTAGGATACATATTTTGCTGTCTGATCCTGTCAGGAAATAAATTAAAAATAAGACAGAGTTGACTTAAACCAACTACTAATGGTCACACAATGGTCAGATTTTTTTTACATGTGATTCTGTCACAAAGTGCTGTATGAATTCCATAATTAGCGACGTCTGGCAATGCTGATTTGCCCCGTGGCAGCCTCCCTCACTCAAGCACTTCCTAGGTGATGTCATCTAAATCCGTTGAGGTTCAGGACTTTATGCCTCAGGAGGATCATTGTGATTGGGCCCATGAATACAGATAGAGGAGATCGTACAACTACTGCACCCAGGCTTGAATTCAGCAGAGTTCATCAAGTATGAACACAAGGAGCCTGCAGAAACTTTGCCACACCATGAAGAAATATTCATTGAAGCAGGAAATGTGCACCTCCAGAGTTGTCCAGTTTATGTGGCTTCAAGGTCTTGTTCCTACTGCAAAGCAGTTTGGCTGCTGCTGCAAGTTCATCCATTGTCAAGACTGCTTTGGGCTGAGATATCCTACTGCATATCACATCTTCCTATTCTCCCCTGACCTCACTCATCACTGAGGCATTTTGAACTGACTGGGTTCCCCAGACATGGCTGCATGTGGTAAAATCCCATGAGGCCTGAGAATCATACCACATTCACAGTCCCTTAAATCCGATGCAACACTGAAGTGAGCAGTGAGGACCTCTCATCCCTGCTCAGCACGTACACATCTACTTTGTGTATACTGTATGTAAAATCTCTGAACAAGAGATCTGTAGGAATTAGTTGTTTTCACAAATGTGCCGAGTGGCCGGCCACAGTGAGTATACTGTCTGACCTTTACTACATGAAGTTGTCCAATACGCAGACACCATTAATTTAAGCACCAATTAGTGACATTAGTCTTCTGTCATTATGTGAAGAGAGTCCGCAGGGAGACTCTTGTGTGGATCGACACCCACGAGTCATTCCTCAGCTGTGTCCCAGAATACATTTCAGCTATTCCAGCCACAGTGACTGACAGGTGCAGCAGGAAAGTTTGCATCTTCATCACCCTTATTTGCCCTTTTAGTCAGCCATTTTTTTTCATTGATTTGAGCATATAGAAATACTTGATTCAAATGTATTTAATTATTAATGATACAATCAATGATTGAGACTGAATGTCTAATGCTGGTCTGAATGATGTTTCTATGGTTTTCTCATCTGTGGGGAAAGCAAGATTCTTTAGTCCGTCGATAATTGCTGTCGAGGTAAAGATCGCATTCAAGTTATATTTGTTTTGAAAAGCCATATTGATTGAAACAGGCTCAGAGATTGTCATCAGTCACTCAGTCATGGCAGATAAAGTGATGACACTGAGAAACAAGTTATTTTCAAAACTTTCTGCCATTATTGTGGTGTGGTGTGTTCAGAGTCTGCTGCAGACCTTAGAGAAATAGTTTGACATTTTAGGAAATATGTTTATACACTTTCTTGCCAGGAGTTGGCATGGAGTGTAGGCCACTGACCAAGCTGTTGTATTCGACACTTTGGGAGTGAGAACAGGCTGTGTTTTCACACACAACCAAACAACAGTGAAGCAAAATATATTCAGCGATCACATGCACGCACACATGTCCGTACTCTTAGTGATGATGTGAAATGCTATTAAAACCTTTTTAAAAAATCTAATCAAATCAATTATATGTGTAAAGAATCAAAACTGATTAACAGAGTCATGTAGGTGTGTGCACAAGAATGTATGACACCGCATCCAGCAGATCAACATACACACAGAAAAACCAAACAAAGAAAATCATTTCTCTTGTTTCATTTTTGGACTTTAGGTGCAAAACACATGACACTGGACATATGGCATTATTAGAGATGATAAAAGTAGAGCAGCATTATAACTCTCACTTGTTAAAGCATCAGTAATTTAAAACTGACAGGGACCATTATTTCCTTTTGATGATGGACGATTATGTGCATTTATAGTTCTATTCTTTCACATGAAAGACATTTTGAAAGTTGAACTTTTCAGTTTTTTTAGTTTTTTTTCCAACACTGAATAGTGTACAGGTGTGGGCATGTGAAGTGTCTGGCCTGGATTCGTATCTTAAACTCCATGGCACCATGCTCAAACACCATGTGGGATGGGAAGTGAAAGCTACACGGTACTGAATGGAAATGAGATAGGAGTGTGAGGGCATCCAGACTGAGGCTGGCTGGTGAGAGCAGATTTTAATCAGAGAGACTGGTAGCAACAGCAGCGCGGCCCCCGAGGGCCCGGGCATCACATCACATTATAACCCAGCCCAAACACAGGCGCCAAAATGGCCGGGCCTGAAATAACAGATAACCCTGCCAAATCGCATCATCATCCAACCCGCTGCGGTCTTAATCTGCTTCATCCTCCCGCACTAATGAAGCTAATGGAGGGAATAAGTGACATGCTCTTTCTTCTCTCTCTGCCTGTCTCACTCTCTCTCTCTTTCTCTTTCTCACTCTTTAACTCTCACTATCACTGTCGTCTCTTTGACGGCATAATGCTGATGTCGGTACAACAGATTTTACCTGCATGTGTTTATTTTAGGTCATGAACATGAACAAGAATAATGATATGAAAACGTAAAGTGGATATCTGCTTAAGGCTGCATATTATTATGTTTTACCAATATAAATGTCGTCAATACTAAGGTTCATACTCTGTAGCAGTATTAGGCTTGGACTGACATTTGAAATATATTTGAATACAATATGTTTTACATAATATTCTACTAAGATATTAATGTCACATGGCTTAGATATAACTCACACTCAGTCTTCAGACAGACATCTAAATGCATCTATTACACATAGCTGTTTACTTTTTGATGACCTTAAGTAGGAAGTTAGGTAAATTGAAGATAAAAGTTAGGTAATGGCTGTCTTTTTAAATGCGTGTTTATGTTTAAAATTTCTAATCCTTCTTTTATGTTTCATTTTCTTATTTTGGAGGCCCTAATGTAAAACAATTAAACACACTCCCTCTACCATTTACCTGTAAAATAAAAAACACCTCCAAGCCTGCTGAAACCCCCAAAGTCCAGGCACTGATGATACTGGTATTGATGATTTAATCTCAAATAATTCAAATATTTGTATTTTTCAAACTGTTCAACTACGCTTTGAAAGATCCAGTGTGTGGAATCTATGGGCATCTAGCCTTGAGGTCTAGATGACCAACAAGTGAATATCCTGTTCCTTTTACAGAGGCCAATGGTAATGCGAAAAACTTGAAAGGCTCTTTTTAGAACAAGTTTTTGGTTTGTCTGTTCTGGGCTTCTGAAACAACATGGTGCACCATTATGTGCATGTGTGAAAATGGTCCTATCAGTCAGAGAAGGTGACTGTAAATGTGCCTGTTCAAATCGATTTTACAGTTATAAGAGAGGAAAAGAAAATGCAAATATGTTGGCAGCAAATGTATTTATGTTCTATATAGGATCTGTATAATTTAAAATAAATTATGTGATATGTAAAATGATTCAATATTTGAAAAATGCATGTTACAGAGTATGATAGTTGATGTAAATATCTATACCTTTAAAATAATATACAAATATTAATTTATTCTAACAATGTCCATCATATATAAACCCACCCTGTTCTCTACTTTTAATGTAGCTCTTGAGTTCCTCTCCATGTTTCTTTTTTTTTATATTCTCGACTTACTATTGTTCACCCTCTTAATAATGGTTTGTATAAAAGCACCTCTGGCTATCTCTATATAAAAGTCATCATTTCTATGAAAGTTGATCTAGTATTGGTACTGTCCCATACATTTTTCTTTGAAAATAACTTAAGTGAATTTGCTTTTCAAATGATTAAAAACAATCTTACTTAATTCAAATTTAATCAAACAAGTTACCTGTTTTTAAATTTATATTTAGTTGCAGTGGGAATCCTTTATGATCAGTCATTCACGCCACAAATAATTCCTGGCATATTTACTACTGCCATTTTGACTGACAGGACCATTTTTGTGCATGTGCAACATGGATTGAGTACTGACACTGCTCCCTCTACTAATATAACACCGTCATTCTAAGCTAAAGAAACCAACCATTCTTGGTTTTAGGTGATTAGACATGAATGAAAACAATTACGTTTTAATTATTATTCATACATATGAACATTATATTCCCTCCATTAAATCCTACACACTGAACCTTTAACCATCTCAGAGCATACAGCTGAATATAATCTTTTAAATCTGACACCTAAACAAATGTCATCTCTAACATAGTACCCACAAAATATTTTTTTCATTTTAATATGTAACCTTAAAATTGTCAATCCAACATAGCCCTGACAATCGTCACTCATATCCCATAAATCCTATGGGCTCATAAAAGATAGTATAGGATGTTCCAACTTCACAAAGGTGGTAATTTGATTTAATTTTAATATCTTCTGTGTCCTTTTATTCTGTTCTGACCTGTAGAATAATTGATATTACTACACTGCTGCATTGTTTGACTCTCTTGATTTGTGTTTATTACTGCAGTTAATAGGAGAAAAATAATGATTTTTTGTTTGTTTGTTTTTGCACACAGAGACACAATTAGATGTGTATATGAGGTTTTGATGACTTATTAAAACCTCTGCAGTGCTGTTAATGCAGAACACATCACAACGTGTCAAGTATCCTCACAGCAGCACCAGCTGTAGAATGCTGTTTAGAATGAACAAAGGATAACAGGGTTGTTAGCATGAACACAAATAGCGACTACATTATGTATTATCATCAATATATATTTCAGAAAGAAAAAGAGAACTTTCACAGTGAGGCAAGTTTCATCAAAAGAAATGACCTCTTTGCTCTATAAATAGTGAACATCTTTGTGCCTTCAAAAAGCAATCCAAGATAAATGGACAAGGAGAACTGTTGTGGATGTGGCTGTTGCTCTGCTGGTATTGGATGTTTCCTATCATTTATTGGTTGAATTAATTTGAATCTAAATGTTACAGCACAAGGATAGGTAGGAGGAACAATAAGTTCCTAAATTTAATAAAAAAAATAAAAAAAATAAACAAATGATAAAAGTAGGACTGTCATTATTATTATTATTATTATTATTATTATTATTATTATTATTATTATTATTATTTTATTTATTTTTTCACATATAAAGCTTAATTGAGGTTTTGGAATTAAGATGTGAGTGGCTGTCATCTTTCATCACACTATTGTCATGTTGGTTTATATTGCTTTTCTTGTTTAATTTACCCAGCAATTTTATTTCATATATTTTTTGTTGCTGTTGTGTTTACAAGGACTGTGGAAGATGAATGGCCACTTTATGGAGCTAACAGGGATCCTAATAAAGAGTGAAGACTCATACAAATAAAGCTTTTTCACTCAAACAGGAGAATCTACTGTATGCATGCAGTATTTTGACTTTACAGCACATTTGTACATATTGCATTTATTACACATGTAGGTGTTTTTAATTCAAGAAGTGAGAGTTCTGTTATTGTCAAACTTAGCAATAACTAACTATGAATCTTTACACCTTAGCTGTGAAGTTCCACACGACTTCCACACTCCTACTATTGTTCCTCCAGAATAATCAAAAGTCAGTCTGTTTGTGCTTGAATCCAAGTCCAATGCTAATATGCTGGAAAACCTTTCTCAGGTAGTAGAAGCTGGCACAACGTGTGGAACATCTCTTTCATTTTAACACCTCTCCCACCTGTAATTGATTTATTCCAATTTTAATGTGAACAATTGCTGATTTTAGTACACGGTCAAATATGAACAGGGGTGTTCACATGTCGTCCAGTCACCAGAGCTGTGCAGCATCTCTTTAACATGCATCTCTGCATGTTTGTCCACATACAGATTACACTAGTGTAACTTACCGTATAGTCTTTCCCAATACAGTATATATGCTATTCTGCATAGTCACCTGCTGTACAGCTGCTCTCTGATGCATTCTTTTTACAGTTTAAGGTATGCAGTCCCTCTTAAGGCTGGTTTTTATTTATCACAGTGACATCATTGTCTCTTCTCATTTAACATGGCATCTAACTGGTGACAAAATGCTGTATCAGTTTTTTACATGTCATTCTCATTCCACAACATTTCATTTGATTGTTTATTGAAAAGCACAATTCTGTAAATTAAAATCTCTGTGCTAGTGAGCATCGCAAGAAATGAAGTAGTGCATGACCTGCTCCGTTCTATCAGGACTTCAGCATTGACATGGGACCCATGGTTGGATGGATGTTGATACAGTCAGAGCTCTTAAACTTCCACAGTGGATGGATATAAAGATGCCTATCTAAAGCACTATCTGACACCTAAAAGAGTAACCTGAAGTCTCTGCTGACAGTTTTGTTTCATTGTTCCTGACTGCCACACTATTAGCAAGGCGGGTAAATACATACCATCTCTGGTCCAAAGCAGCAAACACCTGTGAGAATGCCAACCGTACTGAGAAACCCTGATCTCAGACAAGGCAGAGTAAAAAAAGCCACTTGTACGAGTACGCAGGCAGATTGTGTTACTTACTGATCTAGTAGACAGATTGCTCGTTTTGAAGTGTCTTGAATTCCGGTGGTAAGAGGGAACACATATCAGCAGGGGAACAGACTTTGACACAACACCAGTGTGCTCTCCATCCACCTAAGGTCTGTCCCTTCACTCTTTTTTAATCTTTGTATGTCTCTCACTCTCTTTGCCTTCTCCATCAGGTTCTTTTTCTTTTACAGTGTAGAGTTTCCACAGTTATTCCAGTTGTTCTACCAATACCTGGGGATTGTATCCAAGTGAAACATTTCCTTTATGCCATAATGTGACCTTCGTTTTTCCAGGAACATTTGAGCCTAGCGCTGAAGTGCAATCAGTATTTACTTCAGAACGATATGTTCAAGCAGAAAAAGTTGTCTTTCACCTGTTTAATCTGGGAAGTTTATTTAAGGTCATTTTTACCTCCATGAGCTGTCAGTTGCTGAAAGAGGCCCAGTTTAAGTCTGCATCCCTGTCTTAGTTATTGGCTGATGAATTATGTGTTCTTTTTCATTGAAATGACACACAGTATCTCCATACATGGTGTTATTCCTTTCATCAGGATGTAAGTAAAGTGAACAGGTGAACTACTACTTTTTAGCTCTGCTGTCCCTCCTGACACCAGAGAATGCACTGGCATGCTCGGGCTAAAATAATTTATGAAATATCAGTACAGCTTGTGAGTAGAGTGCTGAGAATAGCAAGGATAGCTGATGGCAGTGAGTGACCTAGTCATGACTAAGGCCTCTGAGAGATTCCAAAAGAGTACAAAACATGCTCAATTTTTAATCCCTTCAAGTAGCAGGGAGGAGGGGCCGAGTGGCCACAGAGCTGTGAGGGAGGGACGGTACTGAGCTGCTTTGGGCAGTCGGTCTAGTGTTAAACCTCCCTCCCTCCCACACACACACACACACACACACACACACACACACACACACACACACACACATATTCCTCCTCTACCTACTTTCCCCTGCTTGTTCCCGAGCGCGCCCTCATCTCTCAAGGTGTTTATGTTTCAATCAAAAGAGCCAGAGCAGCGTGACCACAGCTTTCTGCGTGACCAGCAGAGCCGTGGCTGCAGCTGCCACCCCTCGCCGCTTTAGGAATCAGCCATAAAAACACCCTCTCGCCAATCCCCTTTCTCCACTTTTTTCTGCTATTACCAGCCCGGACTCTGGAAGCCTGGTATTGGCCCTGTGTCCTGCTTTCTGAGAGAAACTTCAAAATAAATCCATCACTGTCCCCCATGGCGAGATTTTAAGAGGGGCTAGGATCGACCTCTGTCTGTTTGTTCCTTTTGTTTGAATATCTGTCACATGTAATATCTCTGATACAATTCTGACAAAACATGGGCAGCAATGCCTAATATCACTGAGTTCCAGTGTTTTTCAAGTAGAGTTGGATCAATGTATTGGGACAGGATAGTGTTAATTGGAGTCGGATTTTGGACTTTATATGCCAATTAATGCAGGTTCGCTATCAATATAATATAGGTGCTCTTAATACAGAAAAATATATAATTCTGAAACTAGCTTGTTTTTAGCATATCTGTTTCATCTTCAAGTATTCTTACTGAAGAAAATGTACTTCATCCCTACATATGTCTCTATGAAATCTCCCTCTATATCCATAACAGTAACATGAACAACTCCACAGGGCTCATTATGATAAGGAGTTTACTATAACAGTGCATTTGACCATCGTAGTTGCTTCAGAAGCCACAAGAATAGGTATGGCTAATGGCATCCTCTCATGGTAGACAACAACGCGACCCCAATCCACCCCTTGCCTTTACCACTTAGTACTACCCTTCAGTTTTTAGTGTCCTGATTGTTGTTGGAGTTGAGGGGTAGGGTGAATTTTCAACACTACATCGGCTTCCAAATGAAGGTTTTTCAGAGGCAAGCTTCAAACCCAGGGTTATGAGAACTCTGTCTATTCAATGTATTATGGTATTTTCCTTCATAATAAGCATAAAACAATCACTGCTATATACTAAGATATGTCTTATATATCTTATACTTAAGTCATGAGCTAATGCTATATTTTTGATGCTGATTTGTACAAGACAGTCCCACATTTTGACATATTTCAATGTTGTATTTCCCGTCTTCGATGGAAAATGACACCCAAAATGTAACTTAATTCTCAAGTTAGTACTGAGTCTTCTGCACCAGGCACTGCTCTCTGCAGAGTGCATTTATAAAAGAGCATGCTGCAAGCCAGCGTCAGGAAATGATAACCCCAGCCCCAGTCTGGTGAAAAGCTATTTCTTGCCACTTTGTTTCCATGGCAATGTTGATGAGCTGGTTGGTTAGAAGGGGGGTGGGTCGGGGGGCGGCTTTGCAGCCGCCAAGTCAGCCTGGGCATTTTAACAATTCATAAAACTGTTGAAATCAATCTGAGCTCAGGAGATTTTATAAATCTCTTTCTCTCTGAGATGAGCAGGAGAGACAGAGGGAGAGAGAGAGCGAGGAGGCAACAATAAGGTGGAAAAATAGACGGCGTCAGGGGTAATGCTCATATTGGCTGACACAAGGGAAAAGCAGCTTTTAAAGCGTTTAGCTTTAATTTCATTCAGGAGTGACATAATTGATTTTAATGAGATGTTTATAGAGTGAAGTGCCGGTGTTGCTAAATCATTTGCGAGACTGCCTGACGGGTACTTGTGAGGCTCGCACCGGGGAGAAGCAGAGAGGCACACAAACCTCTGCTGCCAGAACTCCTCCAGCAAACCACCACTCATCCTCACTCACCACTGCACACATCACCCAATGCGTTTGGCTTCTTATTTTAATGAACAACATGTCTAAATCATCAAACAATCAATAAGTCAGTTTTATTTATGTAGCTCCGTTTGAATCAAATAAAATGCACGGCCCAGGCAGGATAAAATGTCGGTGGTTAACGTCCCTGCTAAACCACTGATATGATCACATTTGTGCGTGTCATAGGCTATCTGCCATATTAACATTTCCTCAAGATGTGCCATGTCTCATTCACATTCAGTGTGGTGGAGTAGTGTAAGAAGGCTGCCAAGCCAGTAACTGCAGTTCATGTCCGCGTTTTAGCATTGTGTGCGACCACAGGATGTTTTAAGGAGACCTTGGGACAATTTCCAGCCATGTTTGTCGTGAAAAAAAAACAGATATTTTTGACAGTAAGACAGGACAAATCCAGATGGTTTTGCTGTGGCGAAAACCAGGTATTTTAAGGGAAAACATAATCTTTTCCTAACCCTGACCAAGTTGTTTTGTGCCCAAGACACAAGTTATTGGTTTGATGATTTCCAAGAATATAAGCACAGAGACGTAGAGAGACGGGAAGAGGGGTGCAACAGAAAGACACCTAAAATTTCAAAATATATGTGGCTTGCAGAAATGTATAATGTATATTGACATGAATAATTTCTTTTAAACCTGCTTTACAAACAATTTACAATCCATAGGATGTTGAAACTGTATTTATAAACTAATGCACAACAAATAGAACAAAACAGATAACAATGATCAACAATAAAATGTTAATATTTTTAAGTTTAAGCTAATACATATCAGTATTTTCAGCTCCTCTCAGATACTCTGGAAGACTGTTGAAGAATCTGTGAATGAAAGAAACATCACCAAATATTTTGTGGAACCATTTTTAGAGAAGGTCCAGAGTATGTATGAGGCCTTCCCTGTTCATAAACCAAAAAGTATTTCTTAGTGGTAGCTGGGAGAGAAGCCATGTAGTGCCTTATGAACCCGTATAAAGACTCTTAATTCAGTCTTTACAGTTTTGCTGCAGGATTTTGAATTCATTGTAGCTGACTTCTTGTATTCTTCCAGTAGACCAGATGGAGAGCATTAAAATGGTCTGGTATGCTAGTTTAAAAAAAAAAAGTCTATTAAGACTTTTCTTATGAACTATGAACTATAGTAGCCAAGTCCCAGCTTTGTGGATGAACGTAAATTTCCTTCTACAACCCAACAAATATCTCTAAATACTCATGTTCACAGTATCAGTGCTGTGATTGACTGACAGGGTGTCACATTGCTATTATGAGGTCCCTGCGGGTCTGTGTGCTTCATGGCAGAGAGAATGGATGGTGGTGTGAACACCACAGAGCTGCAGCTCCTGCCCGCAGCAATGAGAGAAAGACTGGGTGCCATGAAGGCAGTCACACTAAACTCTGTCAGCCCAAAGACATGACCATGTGTTTCTCTTCCCTAACCGCATCGTTTTAGTGGTCAACCTAATTAAAAGTGAAAGGATCAATTTACCCAAAAGAGAAAATTCAGTCATTATCTGCTCAACCTAATGCTGATGGAAATCATTCGATATTTTGCAGTTCACAAAACATTTCTGGAGCTGTGCAGCAAAACAGCGCTGAAGCATTGTCCTTAACAACAGAAGTAGCTGGGAACTTGTACAAAAACTTTTTTAAAACAGGGTCATATCAATTTGAGTAGTGCAGCACAGCTAATGTGGTAGCTACATTGTCAGATCTATATCCTGCCTCAGAAGCCAGCACAGTCAAAATGGATGAAGAGGCCAATGATGCAAATATTCAACAAAATGTAGGGGCAGTAAAGAGCTTCTTGTATTCATGTTTTCTAAGATGTTTTCTACATAGGCTTTTATGATGAAGTGATTTTATGCTTATTGTGTTGAAGGTTGCCAATTATATTTCATTTAAAAAACGACCACACACAGTAGGTTGAATATGGACGCTACTTATTACAACCAATATTTGTATTTCTCACATTTAGCCGCAACCTCAAAGTGTAAAGGTGAGGAGAAGTAGTACACGGAAGAGGTTGGGGATGGACGGTTGGGATAAACAAGCACAGGACTTTCATTCAGGAGACTACCGTTCGTGTCCAGTGTGAAACCAGACGTCAACGATGAGTTCTTTTAACTTCGTAACATAGTTAAGTTGTGTCATGTACGTAATGTAATCGTTAAAATACAAAGGTCATTTGTCTTGGGAACGGTGATGTGTTATCTTGGGAGTAGCTCACAATTGTGTTGGTAATGTGTTGTTCATACACCAACATCTCCACATGCACACAAGATTATTGACAGTCGATCATCAAAATTCTACAGCCAGTGTAGCGCTGGTTAGTCTATAATAACTATAAAGTCAGTCAAAGTGGATCATGCCTATCCAATCACGGACGATATCTACAAAATGATACTGCATAACCCCCAACTTGCACACTTAACAGTCTCCGGATGACAACCACACTGCAATAAATTCACACAAATTCCTTTAATGCCTTCTTCTACTGCCGAATATTAATACCTCACACTCCTACAGGCACACACTAAAACTGCTTGGATTGACTGTGATTGATTTGAAACATCTCTGGACATCTCTAGTGCATATGGATCCAGCTACACACACACACATATGGACGTTGTTGAATAGCCACTGGAGTGTCTTCACAAGGCTATTACAGCCAAAGTGGTATTTTAAGCTGCAACCTCAATCAGGGTTCAAATAGGGAAAAATGACAGGTTTGGGAGTGATTTTTTCCTGCAGGACAATGCTTTTCCAAACACCTTAGGGCATGATTTCCATGCAACAACTGTGGAGAGCTGTTTTGATTGCTTTTCAATCAAGCGAGACAAACACTAATTAGATTTTTTTTTTTTTTTTTGGAGGAACTGCAGAATTATAGGCTTCTTTCATGAAGCGTGAATGACTGGCACTTCTCTGATAGCTTCTGCAACACTCCTCTGTTTGGACCGGCTATTTGCTGTCAAGACTTAATTTTATATATATATATATATATATATATATATATATATATACACCCGCAGATAGATAGATAGATAGATAGATAGATAGATAGATAGATAGATAGATAGTAAATTGTCTCAATTTTGTTTTTGAAAGACCATATCAGTCCTAATTCAGTCCCATATCGGTCCTAAAAACAGACAATAAATCTGTTAGCCCAGTATGACAGATGTGGCTTAATCAACCACAGGGAAATAAAAGTATGTGACTAATTACATTTAATCAAGAAAGAGGAACAAGTAATCAGATAAATGTAGAATATCTGATCCACCAATGGATCATTGGCAGTGGCATGCTTCTTATTCCTCATACAAGCCAGGCTTCTTATTGGTTGACCTATGGAAGGGGTGTCAAACTGCTAGCCCGGGGGCCACAAATTATTTAATTTGTCAGTTCATTGCAAGGTTTCAATAAGTTACTTAGAAAAGGAAACAAGATTTGCATTAACTGTTAAAAACTGATCATATGAATATGTAGACAAACTGCTGTGCATATTTGTATTATCATGTCAATAATATTTGAGTTTGAGACCCCTGGCCTATGGTATAGAGTATATACTTACATGTGCATGTTTTCATGATTTACTTATACTTGTACTTTTGAGACAAAAAAATGCTTAATATGTCCATCATCCCTCACCTGTTGATGGACACTGGCGTTGAGGAAAGCTGTCAAGCTGAAGGAGGCCTTTCAGGCTTGTTTGGCCCAGGGGTCTTCTGAAGCAGCAGACAGGTACAGAGAGGCTAGAAGAGCTGCAGCCTCGGCAGTCACTGAAGCAAAAACCTGGGTGTAGGAGGTGTATGGGGAGGCCATGCAGAAGGTCTTTCAGTTGGCCTCAAGGAAGTTGTGGCAAACCATCCCACGACTCAGGAAGGGAAAGCAGGGCTTAGTCCAGGCTGTGCTCAGCAGGGGAGAGGAGCTGCTGACCAGGATTGAGGATACTGTTGAGTGATGGAAAGAGCACTTTGAGGAGCTCCTAAATCCAACTAACACGCCCTCTTAAAGGGATATTCCGGTGTAAATTGAATCCATGGTCTAAACTCAGAAAAGACCGCACGATAACAATACATTGCAGTATATGCCTCCAAGATGAAACCGCCATCAAAAAGCCACTCATAGCCACAAATAATGCTCAGGACAGCACCAAACTTCAGCAACAGTACAAATAGAGCCCCAGCACCTAGTTCAAGGCATCAAACATCTGCTAGCTTAGCCAGATTTCTATTGTAAAGTCAACACAGCTCACCACTCTAGCAGCTTCCTCTTGTGGGGAAGCCCAATGAGTCGATTATCGAGTTACCAATTTTCAGCCAACTTAGCTATTGGTCCCGAGTCATCAGCAGACATGGCAACGTAAAACTGTGCATCATCAGCATAGCTATGGGAATTTCTGGCACGCCTCCTGATGACATTTCCAAGTGGCAGCATGTAGGGATTAAAAAGTGTAGGTCCTAACGTTAACCCTCATGTTATCCTTGGGGTCAATTTGACCCCATTCAATGTTCAACATCTCTGAATTAATAGTTGACATAATTTTTTTTTGCTTTGCTATTTAATGACTTTTCCTTACTGTATGGGGACAACTAGGAAGACCTAAAATTGACATTATTATATTTTTTCATCCTCCTGTACGCATTCCCACGAGGACAGTGATGTTCAAGGGAGGAGCAAATATATAATGATTATGCTGTTCATATTATATCTGTGCATTTCATATAGATATTCTATCTATGCTGTTCATATTCTGTAAAAGTCATTTGGGTGACCATATATCTTTGTGTACAATCTTTGCATACTATCTCACACATGCATATTTGCATATATAGCACTTATAGTAGCATAGCATCTTTGACAATGTTCAAATTGTATGTCTTTTGAAAAAAAAATATACAAGAACTGATGGTGATGATGATGTTCTATTTTACAATTAAAATATTTAGAAATCTTTGAAATTGTGTTTGTTTTTCCTGAGTTCAAGGCAGTTGAGTGATCTACTGTATCAAAAGCTGCACTTAAGTCAAGTATTACTAATGCTGGAGCTAAGGACGTTTACCATCCTCACTAGTGCTGTCCCTGTGCTATTATTAGTCCAAACCAGATATTTCAAAATATTGTGGATCTTTATAAAATCCTTTCACTGATAAAAGCTCCTCTATAATTTTACTTAAAACTAGTAAATTGGATACTTATTTGTAGTCATTCAGAAGTGAGGCGTCTAAGCAAGTATATGTGCTATTTACACAACGTGAGCACTGGGATTTCAACATTTGTAAGCATTACAATACTTTTAACGAGACCGCTGGACATCTCGAGCTGTGCTTGTGGTGACTTGAGTGTTTCCCTTGACAATCAGTGTATTATAAATGGACTAGGCCAACACATTCTCTATTCCTATGGGTCAGAGGAATGCAAAAGATATTGAGAGGACACACAAAAGTAGTTAAGAAATGTCCAAACGTGACTGTGTGAGGCTGTTGTATGATTGCACCCACTTTACTGGATGCATATTTTATTGTCAAATGCATACATATTTGTAAATTACTTATGTGTTTCTAGAAGACATAATGCATTGTCTGCAGCCCTTTGTTCTATAAATCAGAGATGCAGCTGGGCAGCAACTATTTTATCTTACATCATTAGGGTTTGATGAAGACTCTTGACTCGGACTAATGTCTTTATTTATTTATGTATTTACTTATTACAAGTGGCTGGGAAATGTTTTACACCATGTCATGTCATGTCATCTCATCTCTTCTCATAGAAAAACCTAAAAGCAATATTGTCTATGACTTGGGGTCAAGAATAAGGACATACATAATATAAAAGCAATGTAGCTTTGGCAGTGTAAATAATGAGAATGATGTATAACCTCCACTCCTGCTCCAACCTGCAGATTTCTGGATTCTAAAGTGGTTGTTACAGACAGGCTACACAATAACTTTGACTATCAAGCATTTACAGTTCACACTGAAACAAGCACAAATAGCACAACAGTGCCATACTGCTATTTGTGACACAAGTAGAAGTAGTAGCACCCTGTTTGCTAATGCTTTATTGTTAAAGTTCAACCTTTTTCTCTGTTTCCTGAAAATAACAGTATGATCTAGGCTAAATTAAAGGTACATTAGAGACCATCTTTTAAGATCAGGACTCATATTTTATTTCAGTTTAGAAGCCATTTTTGAAGAATGTCCTGGAATACTCTCTTTAAATCCAATTTAAAGAAAAAATATGAATCACTAATTTCTTATCAAAAAGTACTAGTCATATCTGCCCGCATATTTGTAGAATGTATTTATATAACTTTTTTTTTATAATTTCTGTAACTTCTCATTTGTTAACACTTCAATTTTTTTTTTTTAAATCTTTCCCAAATGTCTACCTCAAAGTTGACAATGAATTAATATTATTTGAAAATGATGTTCCGCTGTCTTCCGATAAGCAATTAATAAATACATTATAAAAACGTTCAACACACACACATCTGCTGATCATTCCATTTTAATGTGGCTTCGGTGTAAGTTCCCTCTCAGCAGGCCACTGCATTGACGTGAGTGTTTGCATTTTAATTTCCAGCTAGCCTACACATTTTTAATCAAAGTTATATTTAAATTATATTAATTTTTACTAGAGTCTATGACTTCAGCAGGTTGGAATTTTCCAAGAAATGCATCAAAGAAATTACCAGCTATTTACTTGCTTCTTGGAAAATAGCACAATAGTAAAACTTAATGTGGTAATTGGGTATTTATCTTAAAGCACTTTCAAATATTTTACTTGTTTATTACCAACTTCTTGCCATAACATTTCAAGACCTGTAAAACAAATGAGTTTCCTTTGATCCCGTGTCCTCTGCTGCTGTGACATGCAAACAAATATGCTTCAAATACACATTTGGGTTTTGAAATGCATTTCCATGTGCCATCCAAATGAATTCTATATATAGTGAGAATACATTTCCTCTCTCTCTTTCCTTTATCTCTCACTCTTTTTCTCTTGCTACATTTACATATTGTAAATTGACTCCATAATCCATACACTCTCCTGCTCTTCCCACTCTTGGAATCCACATTAACATGGGTTGAAATCCTAGATTACTTCTTATACCTTTTTTCCCCTGCCAAATAAATCACTAGTCATGCTGCAAGCTATTTACAGCAAATCTTTTATCAGTGGATAATATGTCAATAGGAAAATTATAAAATATTCATGGCCATTATGCTCTTAGCCTGAAAAAATGTCGATCTACACATCTGACTTTGGATGTAAGGCTTTGATTCAGACAACATGGTGTCAACATTTTTCTGAATGTGATCCGACCCGTGCTACGGTGGTGGACTGATTTGTAGTGTCTGTATTCCATGTTAATGACAATCTGTTTTTCCCGCTTCTGTCTCGGCTTGCAGACGGACGCCGCGCTGATGTACGATGCTGTGCACGTGGTGGCCGTGGCTGTGCAGCAGTCTCAGCAGATCACTGTCAGCTCATTACAGTGCAACCGACACAAGCCCTGGCGCTTTGGGAATCGCTTCATGGCCCTCATCAAAGAGGTAGATGCCTCTCTACCTGCTACCTGTTATGTCTTCTCTCTCAACACACTGAGCACCGTCACACAGAACGCATATGCTCTCCGGGAAGCAGACGGAGACAGAGTGTAAATAAGGCTGAGACTGTCAACGAGGAGGGGAATATAAATGAATAGAAATTACTTACCTAGGTTTTTATGTACATGAAATACATTGCTATTGTCTGTATACATATACAGTATATTCCCAAGAGGAGTGTAGCCAGCTAAAGCCTGCTCTCTGAATTTCACCCTAAATCACCCACGCAAAAACAGAAACACAACATTAGCTACATTTCTGGTCACTGCCTCACAGTTAGCTACATGTGTTAAACTAGGGCTGTTAATCCTGGTATCTCTGTATATGGAACGGCCAAGGATTAAGCAACCTTTGCCTTAGGTTTGCAGAGATCATGATAAGACTGCTAAGAAACAAACTGTGTGGTGAGCATTTGTATGCAATGGGATATACATATATATATATATAGACACACATATATATATGTTTACACTCATTTACATTTCATTTTACTTCACGTTGGTTATAGATCCACGTTGTCATAAACATTCAAACCATCAGTGTCACTCATGCACTTGAGCTTCCATGCTTGCACTTGTAGTAGAAGTGTACTAATCATTCTGTAAAACCCTTTCAGTTGTAAAATTAAATCAATATTTCCTTAGTCAGTGCTGTTTCACCATCACATTCCCCTCCCCCAGGTGTGCAGCAGAGAGAGACGGTAGAAATCATCAACGGTAGAAATCCAAGATTATATCAAATAGCATTAAAAGAATTAATGTAGTATGATTTTAGTTTTCATGTCGTTGTTGTGTGTGAAATCCCTTCAATGGACACGACTGTGCTGTCAGGTGCACACTGTGCACTCTGTGCTGGAGACACTGGAGACAGTGTAGTCCTTGCACACACACTCTGCCTTCTCTCGTCAGCGCTCCTGGTACACCCCCACCACCTGCACATATGGATTGTAAAAATGATCAAAGCCTGAAAATAAAGCCAGTGACAGCCCTCGCACAATCGTTAGACTCTATATCCTCATTGTGAGTCCTGATCATGATGCAGGCTGAGTTCACAGTGACAAAGCTTCAATAAATGAATAGTGTTCATCTACCAAACTTCCATTTTCAAATGAAGGTCAGGGTTACCACTGATTGGACAACATGGACAGAAAACTGAATAACAGGTGTTTTCCTCCAACTCAGACACAAACATTTCTGTGCCAGAAATCAGCATGTTCTTCCTCTTCCTCTTGGTCCTGGCTTTGATTCACTGTCTAGGACCATTGATGAGAGGGCTGATCCACGTGCGCACATTTCCAGCTTGATTTGGAATTTATTAAAGGAAATTGTTGCACCCTCACACCCCCACTTCCAACATCTATGCCCCGCACAAAGTTACATGTCACTATCTCTGAAATGTTATCCACTAGGCCTTGGCGATATGGTTGAAAAATCTACCATGATAATGTAGTGTCATATGTAGATAATTACTGACCCTTTTTAATCATCTGTGCTACTGTTATCAAAAGACCGGGTGAGAAAAAGCTCAAATGTAATCTCTTTATTTTATATTTAACCACTTAATCAATGCCTGCAGGTTACAATTATGTATTGTATGAACAATGAAAATCACACAAATAAAGTAAAATACTGCCATACCGGCAAACTGACCTGCCCTTTTTTGCACCCATAGTGCAATACATGTGAAATTTTCTAGCAAGCAATAGTAGAAATAATTTTAAAAGCACGCAAATAATTCAAATACAGTATCTTCTTGTTTTAATGGGGTCACTTATGAACCCCTCATAGACTTCTTGAGGTCAGCTGACCCCTGTTTCAGAACCTCTTTGCTGGCTGAAGTAAAGTTTTTTGTAGGACTCTTACCCTTAGTGCCTCTTTTTTAGAATCTTCAACTCGTCCAAAACCTCCTTAAAAGCATCAGCCACCTATTTTGTGGCAGTGAAACCAAAGGGTCACTGTGCTGGTGTGTAATGGTGCTGGATGCTTTCGCTGAGGTGCATAGGAATGTGCCCCACAGCAAAGCACCCAATTGAAATTTGACTTCTTTGAATCCAGTGACATGTTTCTCAGCCTCTCTACAGTCAAGGTTACTCTGTGTCTGTGATAAAATAGTGTTCTCCACTTGATGCTCAAACCTTTCACTGATTCTGTCCAAAAAAAGCTTTTATGTTTTCTTTTGATTTGTAAATTAGCTTTTTCAAAAATATTTCCTTTTAGTAATTTTGGCTATGAGACTGACTTCATAGCTCTCAACACTGCCTTTCCTTTACGAGCTGTTTAAGGGCTTGCTTATGACATAAACAAACAGACCTAACCTAGTCGTTAATGTTTTATTTTGTAAAATGTTGTTGTTTTTTGTTGTTGTTTTTTTCTTTCCTGCAGTCTAATAGTATTTTTTAAATCAATATCTGCTAACAGCAGTGGTAGACTGACTATCTATTTGCAGGCTAATAACAATTCTGTTAAAATATACCAATATAAAAGGAATGATATTAAGGTGAAATTGAGCATATCGGTTAGTCTGAAAACAGCACTAACATCCTCTAGAGTCAGAGGTAGCCAAACCTCAAAATACAAAGATGAGACAAACAGTATTGATATGCTTAATTCTAAATGTTGTTGTGTTATCATGTATTTTCCCTTTGTTTTGTTGTTTGTCTTTAGTTTCAGATGGTGGCACTAACAGAGATAAGCATTGAGGTGATTGATTTCACAAAGGTTAAGCCTCTAAGGACCGTGACAGTGCTGACATTTGTCAGGCAGTCTGATTGTTATTTTTATATCTCTTTTTTTTCAATTGAGATTTTGAGGTAAAGGTGGTGCTATACATATCAAGGCTGACAAAAAACATTAGGAACTGATGTACACCAAATGTCATGGAAACCAGTCCAGTAGTTGTTGAGAATGAATGAATGCAAAGCAGGCAAGTGGAGAATATTTGGTCTGATAGTGGTGTAAAAGGAAAGTTCAGTGGGTCACCAATATACAACGGATTTATCCACTAAGAATACTAAATGTCCACAGCAGACTCTGTGAAGGCTGGTCATTTGCTCTGATTGTAATGTGCACACAATTACATCATGTCCTGACAATGGCAATATTCCTAAATTAATGTGAGATATAGTTCTCTTACAAACTTTACATATTGAGCAGAGACTGTAAGAAATACTGACTGACAGTTTACAATTTCAAAATCTTGACCTGATATGTATAAAATGCACCAGTTGCAATTTCCTTGGTTGATTCAGATTTCCAAATTTTCAAAAGGACTACTAGACAATTAAAAAACTTTTAACATCTGCTCAAAAACATATTATTACAGGACCTTCTCTCCATCTCACTCACACAAGACTCAAAATAAAGTGCTCCATTAGCCGACTGCTAAGCATTTACACAGTGTATTACAGTATATCCAGGACTCCAACTGTGAACGTTAAAAACAGAAAGAGTCTGTATGTAATGTGCTGCAGTTGAGTGAGTGAGTGGGAACAAAACGTCGGTGGTTATGATTCAGACAATGAAGCCTATGTTTTTTTCTATATTAAAAAAAGCATAATTCCTAATCTTCAGCTACTATGTTTTACTTTCCCACTTTCGCTCTGTGTCTGTGATGAACCACTCCTACGAGAAATGCAGTAAAGACTCTCACATAAATGAGGTTTCTTTATGTTTGGACTGGCACTGGGGTAGTGTGTGGCATATGTGCAAATTTGATGCCAAAAAACTGCTGATCCAGCCTCTGGCTGATCAATATGTGAATCTCTAGACATGTATGTCCCTGCTGTGGCATGTTGTTAAGACACCAAAATTTACAGGACTCGTCGTCTGGGAACTATACATATCCATACTAGATTTCCAGGCAAAGTGCAGCAGATAAAATGACAATGACTGTTTGTGAATAAGAAAAAAATTCCACATATTGTTAGCTTGCCTCAACAGTTGATTCCCTTTCCTCATCCTCTGTGATTGTCATTCATAATAATTCTCCATTGGAGCAACATATCCTTGTGTCTGTGAACAGCACTGGTATCAATGGAGAAACATTCAGACTCTGAGTCAAAGTAGTATGACAAATGGTTTCCAGCACAGTTGTCTGTACTGAGTGAGTAACTTCCAGATCTGTGACTCCCACTCATCTGACTAAAGATAGGCCCTGAAGTCCCCGGCTTCTAGTTGGAGCAGCATTGTGAGGATTTGCTGTACCTGAGAAAAAAAGCCTTTCCTGCTCTGAGCCACTTTCATGCTACATTGTATCCTATCACACCCCTAAATATCTGTAAAGATTGGGTAATTGCCTTCCCACTGTTACAAATGCAGTCCCACAGAGTGTGTAGGCACCTTGATGCCAGAGAAGACTGTACAGAAAGAAACAGTGTGTAGAAGAGGGAGAAATTGAAAGAGTGTGTTTGTTCTCACTCTTTGACTGCTTTCCCTCAACCATTGCAATCCAAAAGATATTTGAAAGTGGAGTGGCAGACTTGATGCTGATGGTCGGATGTTTTCGCTGATATTCTCTGTGTGTCTGCTTCTCTCTCTCATTAGGCCCACTGGGATGGCCTGACGGGGAGAATCACTTTCAACCGGACCAACGGCTTGAGGACAGACTTTGACCTCGATGTCATCAGTCTGAAGGAGGAGGGGCTTGAGAAGGTGTGTGTGTGTGTGTGTGTGTGTGTGTGTGTGTGTGTGTGTGTGTGTGTGTGTGTGTGTTTGTGCTCTTATGAGTGACAACTTGATGATGAGATAGAACATATTAAATTAATGTGTGAATGTACCATTGATTCATCGAAGATGGTTTGGTTTGCATTTTGAAAATGCACACAAATGCACACAAGTAGCACAGTGCATCTGGATTAAACTCAGATCAGGACACAAAATGGGTAAATTTGTCTGCTGGAAGGTTTTTTTTGCAGGCCAGCATCCTTTAACACAAATGGCAAGTGACAAGTAAGAGTAGAGATGTTAGATCCAGCTAGCTAACAATACAATCTGACTGTCTGTCTGTGTGTTTATGCGACAAATCAAACTGAGCTTGCAAGGAACTCAAGCTGCTTTTCTTATTTTACTCCAAACCCTCCTCTCTCTGTGCATGATAAGAGAAGACACAAACGATATTTTTCATCAGTGGTGATGGCGTGTATCTGTAAAGAGATAAAAAATGATCCAGTAAGGCCATTTAGACAAAAGATGGATGCATATGAGGGCTTGTCAAATGCAGAGACTGTGCACAGTTACGGTTTTACAACTCTAGGAAGTTATTTTGCCTCTCTGGCTCAAAAGTGGTCATCAACCAATCACAGGGTTGGTGATTTCATCCCCAGCTCCTTCTGTCCACATATCAGAAGTGTCCTTATTAAAGACACTGAACCACATGTTACTACAGATGGGCAGGTGAGCACCTTGGCAGCTCATCACCATACATGTGTGACTATGTGTGTGAATGGGTGAGTGAAAAGTAAGTTGTAAAGTACCTTGTCCATTAAAGTAGAAAGGTGCAGTCTATTTATCATGGTGGCAATCATTTCATCCCTATATTAACAGACCTCCTGCAGGTGATGCTCAACTGGCAGCAGGAGAACGTGCTGACAAGATTAAATCCATAATGACTAGAGAACAAAATGTCGTGACAATGTGCAGTGGTGCCAGTAATTAATGAGAGCTGTGACAGATACAGAGAAATAGTCAGTCAGTAGTTTTGATTGTAGTTTATTTTGTAGTCACAAGCACATTGAGCTTTTGAAGAAAAGAAATAAAAGCATGAAAAGCAAAATGCTAATGTAGGAACTGGGGAAAGATTCTTTTTTATGCTCTGTTCATGAAAGTGAGCACATATAAAAAACTAAAACATACATTTTAAAAATAAATGTGTACTGGTAAAAAATATTTTGTGCACGTTTCTACATCTACAATTTTGGCAGATCAATATGTGCTGTGTTTTCACTTAGTAAAATGTGTTCAAAGCTTAATCACAATGATAAAAAAAAGAATAATTCTGTTTCAATTTAAGTAATTTCAAATGAGTTGAGCAGGGTCAACTATTTTGCAAATATTTGCATTTTCATTTGCCTTTGTGGTCTGAACTGTGTGAACTGAACTGAACTATATTCCATCAATTTACTTATATTACTACAATTTACTACTTCACTTTTATGTAGTTTAAAATGTTGTGCTGCTCAACGTGGAAACTTGTTCGATTGTAACTTTTAAAGATTTGGCTAACATCCAAGCAAAATCTAAACTCCACTTTTCTCACATGAATAGGTGCATCTATAGTTTACATCTTTTCCTAGGAAAGACATCTCTCCAGTGTTCCACACTTTAATTTAAGATTCATGAGATTATCAGTGGGAGGAGATGCTGCTAACACCGCCGATACAAATAATATTCTCAAATGAAACTGCAAACACTTCACACTTCAGCATCCTCACTGGTGCTCGCCTCTCAGCAGTTCCCGACCTCTGGTCTGTGTGCTGTGTGAGCCTGCACCTCCATGAATAATTTACTCTATTAATAAAAAAACCCTTCAGAAGCCCTCCAGCCTCATGAAGCCTGAATTAAAGAGTTGATTTGCAATTACAAAGCCTATCTCAGGCCCTCACACGGGGCATCAGAGGAGCCCTGAGGAGTGTGTGGCTGTTGTGGGTTGGAGTGTTTGTGGTCCCTTCTAGTGATGCTCTGGGCAGTAGGGTTGGATGGGGTGTGGAGGGTTGCTGATGGGGATGCTTCGGTGTGGAGACTTGAGGGAAAGCTGAGAAACGAAAAGAGAAGCCTTGAGGCACGATCCAATAGCTTCACCATCCTCTTCTTCCTTCTTGTTTCCCCAGCATGCCCCCCTCCTCCTTTTAGCCCTCCTCAGTGTTGTCCTCTATTGACCCTTCTCAAGGCCACAGGGCCAATCCAGATCCTAGATCATCTTGAATATTATTCCCTGTGGGACTCTAGAAGAAAGTGTGGAGGGTTCACATGCCTGTCAACTGTGTCCTCAGGGTGGGGGTACGTGTTTTTTCTCTGTATGCATCCAGAATACAAAGAGGGGGAGTCAGAGTACAGTGTATGTCTATACTGTACATGTCGGTGTTATCAATTAACAAAAAGAAAGTTCTAAACATTTTAATTGGACGGATGTGTCACTCGAAATGTGTGTGTATTGCTAAAAGCAGTGTCCTTCATGCAGCATGATGGAAGTGAAGAGTGTGAAGGATTGAGTGGTAGATAGTCGTGTAGAGTGTGTGACCAGTTGCCCAACCCTAACCATACCATAGCTGCATTAGAGCAAATTTAAAGCAGAAACAGAGGACTCCATAATCATTTTAATCATCCATAATCATCACAAATGATATCGCAATCGCAATACCTGTTGAAATAATGGCCATATCGTGCAGCCCCATTGCCAGCCATTGTTTTGGTTGTTTAATCAGTGCTTAGTCGGACGACAGATGCAGCAGTTACAAACTCGTGTGCTCTATGAAGCAGCAAGAGAGTTGCAGAAGCAGGAGTCACAATTATTGTAACGGATAATGGCTGTAAGGTTAGTTGACTGACAAGGTGATGGTGGAGGATTGGTTGTAAAAGCGAATGACAAGTAATAAGCCAATTTTGCACCTTTTTGGATATAAACCCAATGAGGAGTTGGTTACCTCACTGAGGAGTTGGTGGTGTTCAGCATGTCGCCTGCAGCCCTTCATTTAAAAGCTAACTGAGGCTGCAACATGATACGTTACTCCCGCAGACTGTATAAAAATGCTCCCTGACATGATTCAAACTGATCTGCTGTCAACAAATGCAGAAAATGGCCGATGTTTTGCTTTGTACTTAACTCAGTTGAGACCAGCCTACTTCATATTGATAGTCAACTTTCACTAGCTTCACTTGTTAAATGTTTTTCTGTGAAACTGCAGCATTAGGAAATGTGGTTTTGGCTCTGCAGATAATGAGCGTCTTTTGTCGTAAAATGACTTAGTGGGAACATTTTGTCACCATGACAGCCTAACTGTTGGCGTAGCTGTTGCAAGGTCAGTGTTAGCAACATGGCCACTGTTAGAACAAACAAAAACACAAGAATAATCTAGTAAAAAGAATGCTGGTTTTGAACCATGTAGAATTCAAGTGGTAAGGTCAAACACATATCAACAGGGGAACAGACTCCGGTGCTCTCTGTTGAGTGAGTGCCTGTCCGTTCCCTCTTGTTTTAGCACGGTTTCTATCACTCTCCCTCTTCACCTTTGTTGGCTCCTCCATCAGCACCATTCTTTTTCTTTTGCAATGTAGTGTTTTCACAGTTAACCCAGTTGTTCCACTGTAACTTGGGGATAGCAGCTGGGAAAAATAAAACATCTTCCTGTGTTGTTGCTTGATCTCAGTTGTGGTTCTTTTGTACTGTCATTCAACCTTTCTTTACCTAAAAAATCTGGCCCAGTGGCAGACTGAATAGCATGTTGCAGGTTACACTTATAGGGAACCGATCTATACTCATTTTTCTACTGTATTACACAGTGCAGTTGGTATTTACAGAAACAGAATGTATGAGAGTTACTACTCGCCTTCAACCTCTGCTTAATGTGACCTGCTGTTCCTCACAATGAGCAAGTTTCAAAGAGGAACTTGTTACAAAATTGGTTGTTTCTGGTTGGAAGTATGCTCACTGCTTTCATTATAATGGTTGAAATTTGGTGAGCCAACAGCAAAGAAGCCTTGTATTAGCTTACAGTTATCTTATCATTATTATTATTATTATTATCATCTTAATAAACAAAGGGTGCAATAATTGAACCCACCACCAGTTGCGTTATTTGTTCTGAATGCCTGTTTAACTGTAATTTACATGTATCTACCTATCTATCATGAACGTATTACTAAATGTGCGTTTTGTTTACAGATTGGTACCTGGGACCCTCCAAGTGGCCTGAACATGACAGACAACCAGAGGGGAAAGACGACTAATGTCTCCGATTCCTTATCCAATCGATCCCTGATTGTCTCCACCATACTGGTAGCCTAATCTATTATTACAGTGCATCTGTTTGTTTTCTGAAGTTGCTCCATTGTTCACATTTTTCATTCAGCTGTTAAGCAGCTTTTGCATTTTAGTTGCATTTTGTGTTGTGTGAGTGTCTATCAATGTCAAAGTCACAACCTAAAGGTGGCTTGGTGCATACACAGTGCACTGAGTTGAAGAAGCAGTCGGTGGGGGACCCAAGATGCCCTTTTCCCTTGTGGCTCTATAGCAGGTTTATCCAGTCTGGTTTGGTGTAGCATAAAGGCCAGAAATTGGACCAAAATCTGCCCGGGCTGGAATCTGAGGCCATGTCCACACGTACCAAAACATTCTTTTTTCCCCCCATCTTCCTTAGCATCGTTTCAAGAATATTTGCGTCCAAACGGATCCGTTGAAAGCGACTCAACATGATGTAGTTTATATTCCAGCCTATAGGTGGCGCTTGAAAGTCACCAAAAACAGAGAAGAAGAGACGGAGTATGCGCATAAAGCTTGCGCACTGTATACAAACAGACAGTAGAAGGAGAAACCGAACACAACAAGAAGAAGACGAAAATGACTAGTCGGTTGTCAATAAAAGCATAATACTTTGCCCTAGTAACCCTGATAGGCTCAATACCTTCTGCAGCACGAACACAAGCAGGTAGTCCGCCATTGTTGTTGTTGTTGTTATGAGACGTCGCAAGGTTAAGAGGTCGAAGGCTAGAGGTCGAGGGGTGGGGCGATGGTATCATTGATACGCAAAGTATGTGGATTTGCTGTCCACACCAGAACGCAAGGGCAGCGTTTTCAGATTTCTCCACCCTGAGACCAGGTTTCAAAAAAGTGCGTTTACAGGATCCATGTGGACTATCAGCCAAAACGATGCAAAACATGCGCATTTACACACAGAAGCGTTTCCATGCAGAAGGCCCCTGAGATGAAACCATGCCGTCATCAAAACAACATGTGCTTGTAGTTTGAGCACCACAGAGCAGAGACATGGGAGATGGGCAGTTATTCATCACTGTGTATCCGACTATCAACCTGCACTCACTGATATAAATGCACTTTAAATTCTAGTAGTTTTCCTGACTTACAGTACATAAATTAGTTTGCTATGTACGGTTATCAACGATAGGGTCTTCTAACTAGTTTATAAAGTAACAGGGAATTGCAGTGTGCAGAGAACAATTTACTTATTGTTGTTAATGACACTAACTGAATACAGTCAAGTAACAACCAAGGGGTCAATGATGTTTCTACAATAGTGTGAGGCACCAATGGAGGAGGACGGAAGGAGGGAGGAAGAGGAAGAATACAATAAAGAGAAAAAGAAGAAGGCTTGTCATAACTGTGCCTCTTCCCGAAAGATTGTTGCCTAAAACTGTCCCACACTAGAGCTCCCCTGCGCTCACCTCCACTGACAGAAGCAAGGCAAAATCACAGCAGTGGATCCCTTTCTGCTCTGCACTGAAATAGATCAGGTACAGGAGATGAATGCATGTTTTAACAAGAAAATGCAACTGAGGAATTTTAAGTTGCAGTAAATGCCACGTTAGTTAGACCAACTAAAACAAATGGGTTGTTTAGAATACAATTGAAACAGCTTACTTTGAAAGAATACACTTTCTTAATTCAGCTTGCAGTCAGTAGGAAAGTTCATGGCCCATGTCAGGATGGGTTTTACTCTGTACAGTTAACACAGTGCAGCAGACAAGAAAATGAAATTGTTAGCCAATAGGAGGCTTATCTCACCCTCGACATCACTTAAGTCAGACTGGCATTTAATTATATCTTTGGTAAAAAGTGATACCCTGACCATTTAGTAAACTTAAACCTGTTCTCTGTGGTTCACTTATGTTATCTCAAGTTATTTCCCAAGAGAGAAGTCAGCAGGATTCAAACATTCACCTCTAGCTGCCATTTTGGGCTCACAATGTGCAAATTAAATATTGTAACTTTAAATGTCTGTTTATAGCCAAATCAAATTGTAATGGTGCTTTATGTGGGACCAATTATAGAAGGCTAGAACAGCTCTCAGCCATAACACACTCCCTCCAAAGATGTCATTATTTTTAAGCTTTTCCTCTTGAAAAATCCTTCAGAGCTTTGCCTGAGCTGCCCTTTCTGTTTAGAGCACTTTCTGGGGACGTTGCTCTCCGTCTCAATTGAAGTAGAGTACCCCAAAGCACTGCACTCTCAAATTGCCAGTTGACTTCACCACTTTGGAGGACTCCAATTTGGTGGGAGCAGGCTCAGGCAGGGAAAATTGACTGATTGATTGTCCAATAAGATTTCATGGTTTACAGCTCTGCCTCCCATCAGCCAATTTATCAGGCATGTTTTATTGTTTCTCTTGCCAGTGAAAAGCAGAGGAATTCAAACTGAATTTTGAGAAGGAGCTGCATCTTAAAAGTCTTTCTGATCTGTATTTTTACAGCAATATATTTCTCCAGGCATCATAACAATTTTGCGTGTATGCTAATCCAATCCACTTTATGCTAAGCTAAGCTCATCAACTCTGAGCTTTAGCACACAGACATGAGATCTCAAGCAACACTATCAAGAAGCATATTTTCTATAATACTAAGCTATTCCTTCAAGGTCCCTATCTCTTCAAAAAGATATGACTAAGGGCCAAACCCAAAGCAGCTCTTGCCCCTAGCACTTAGTCCTAACCCTCAATTCTACGCATATTGGTAATGGATATATTGATACTATTGTGTGAAATGTCGGGGCTACAGGGTCATCCAAATGGAGATATTTCAGAGGCAAACCTTTATCCGAGGGTTATGAGAACTCTCTTTGTTTCCCCTCTATATATAATGGGCCTTGTCTTTAAACCAAAAATAAAACAATTACTACAAGCTTACTGAAGTCTCCCTCACTAACTAGCTAGCTGGCTAACGCTATTTTGGTTTATTTTGTACAGTACCGTATTTTGATGTATTTCAGTGGTGCATTGCCACCTTTTGATGTTGATGGCAAGAGCACTAGAAACCAAGAATGTTTGCTTGAGTCCAGCTTTACAGTTGCTCTTCTAACATCAGTCCAGATGTTAGACTGGCAGGCTGGACTGTGGGAATTGAGCCTTAATTTACCAATGTGCTAGTGATGTACACAGATTTAACAGTTCATTTATCACAGACTTAATGCAAAAAGGCTGATCTTTTTCTGATGCTGGGTAATCTTTTGTCACCTCTTTACTTAGCATACCTCCTGTACTTGTATGTTAACATATGCATGCCTATTCCTGCAGACAGTAGGCACAGACTATGTGCCCTATGAGAACCATGACACTGGAGGGAAACTTGTAGAAGCAAGCCAAATTAAAGACATATAAGATCTTATTATTGAGGAGGCAAGCGTAAAAATAACAATATCAAGTAAATTGCGGGTTGTCATTATTTGTCATGGGCCTTCTTTCCTTCCACTCGTGCTGTGAAGTGATTGGATTGCAGTTATTAGCAAAGACTCTCTACGGCTGTAATTGCCATATCAGGATTGAGTCATGGGGAGATGTGTGATGGCTGTGAGCAGTGAGGAAAAGAAGGGAGGGCTGACAATAATTGGGTTTGTTACATTTGATTGATGCACACTTTCATCCAGCTTCTCATCATTTTCTTAGGGATTATGTACTATAAAACATGATGTAATTACTGTTGAGATCTTGGCCTATCAACAGTTTATCTACTTTGGAAATCACTCCCGTAATGTTGTGGTTGAAATGAAGTACCTTTAGGCTAATGGCTGGAGCTGCAGATAATATACTGTGTAATGTCTTAAAGAGAGCAAGGAGCGCGCCTGCTTCCACTTACACAGAAACAACCCAGGTTTTATTAGTCACTGCAGAATATATAGAGCTACATGCAGACTGGTCTAAAATACAGATTAATGTACAAATGTACTAATGTACAAATGGGGGTGTTGCAAAATATCATGCTGTGCATTTAAGCAAATGTCTTTTTCTTTCTTTTTTTTCTCCAAAAGGCTGAAAAAGATACTCAGTGGCAGAGGCTTATTTGGCAGTTTTGGTGCAGCAGTTGCCCCATCTTAGACACCGCATTTGATAATAAAATATGTGGTGCTGAACCATCCATTGTATATGATAAAGTATATTTATCATCAATTGATTATTTCTAGTTAACCTGCTTGCTATCCATAAGTCCTCCAAACTAGTAATAGAAATACATTGATTGTCATTGTAATGAAAAGCTAACATTTTGCTTTCTGATATGATGTCCCCTATCAGCAGAATGGCATGTTTAGTGTCTTCCTGTAACCAGAATGAATTACTGGTCCATGGCATTGGTTTGGTTGAGGGGACATTTGATTTGGATCTTTTCTTTTCAGCCGATACCAAAATAGTAACTGATATTTTTTTAAATTCTGTATTTTAAAAAAAGTACTTACCTGAGGTTAAGAAAGGCTTGTCATGAGAAATATGGATGCTGGAGTTTCCATAGCTAAAATAAGGACTGTCCTGGAACCATTGCCGAGCGTGTACTGCAAATTGCAATCAAGTTGTCTTCTTCTAAAACTGTAAAAACTGTTATCACTGATGATGACATTTGACACAATGGACTGCACTTTTTTCTGTTCATATTTCTCTTCTTCTTCTTCTTCTTCTTCTTCTTCTATTATCAACCAGAATTAAATATACATTTCCAAATATCAGGCTGATCCTTTATTAGACCAGTGTATACAGTGTCCTGCATCCCTTGTTAGGTCAAAGCACAGAAACTACTTAGTTCGAGTTACTTTTTAAAAGAAATTCTCTTAAACAGCAGGTCACTAAAGCATTTTGTAAATGTAATTGAAACTGAAAGAAAGTGCTTTCGTTATGTGATGCTGAAGTGAGTATTTGGATGCTATTTGGCAGGATATATTCAGTGTTGGTTTGGTTCTGCACAATTTCATTTTAACAAACATTGTACATCTACAGCCACTGTCCTACATGTCATATGTTTTACATGCCAGCTCTGACACCTGAGATTTCAGCAAGATCCAGAAATCTAAGGATGACTACTAACATGTAGTACTGTCTTGTCTGCATTGTAATATTTAAACAGTCTGCTGTGGATACTTGAGTCCAAATGTTTGTGAAACAAATAGGGCATCTGAAATGAGAAAGTGGAAAGCTTATACATGAGAGAGAATGACAGTAAACCCTTCATTGAATGCAACATTAGATGAAAAATGACAAAGACTGTGGTCTTACATTAGTCTCATTTCCATTTGCCTGTCAGCTTTCAGGGCGATTGTTCTTGAACCAGACGGTACAAAATGCAAACAAGCCAGTGCAAGAGCTCACTAACTTTCCCAAATGTGCCACATTCAGGCAAGGGACAGATGTGGAAAAATAATGAATGAATAGGACCAGTTGCATCAATTACTGGATCATGCTGATAAATAAGTACTTTGAAGGATCATTAAACTAAATGATGGAGCTATCAAACCTATGCATGTTGTTAGTGTAACATATCCTGGCAATTATCTGCTGAGTGATGCATCTAATTTTTCTAAAATGTCTCCAGAAGCCAGTGTTGCCATCAAATGATTATAGGAGGGACATCAGACAAACTGTAATACAATTATATTCCCAGAAGACATAACATAAATGTCCTCTATGTAATGACTGCTTTTGAATAGCCTTAAATTTGTGCAAGTAATCATGGTCTTTTGTTTAGCTATCCACTTTTATCTTTTTTAACTTTTCAGTGTATTGTTAAACATTTGTGGGTTGACTTGAATATATACTTCAGTGTAGAAAACCAGTTGACAGTGTATATTAATCTGGGGTAAACTAGATTACCAAATAGTCCAATAATTACGTAAGAAAATTTAAACACAAGATGTGAATTATTTAATTTTCAATATTAGTATATGGTTTTCTTTACAAATCAGTAACACATTAAGGTGGTTACCTTTATTCATTTTATAATTCTGTGTCCTAGTTCAAAACTTGATGTACTGTAGAGGTATAATATTTATGTGCAACCCCTTTCCCTGTGTGGCCACCATACGTTACACTTGTTCCAGGATGTTCAACAGATGCACGATTCGATTGTAATCTGGTGAATTTGGAAGTCAGGTTGCTATTTTGAGCTCTTTGCCACATTCCTTGGGTCATTCCTGAGCAGTGGCCTTGGGACCAAAGGTTTCTCAGTAGAATATTGTTTTGCAATGAGATGATCAATGTTTTTCACTTTCATTGCCAGTGGTTTTAATGGTTTGGCTGATCAGTGTATAAAGCTCTCATACAAAACATGTTATGTGTAAGCCAATGGGCAGTCTACCCTCACATGCCCAGAGAACCTGGATGCTTTGCTTTGTTCTCCGCGGCAGCCACGCTGCATGGAAGGGAATCAATAATACTAGAATAAATGTTTTAAAACTGAAATAAGGCAGTATCATTTGTTTTTTTCTGATGCACAAAATCCATTGTTTTTAATTTGCTGGAGAAGAATGAGCTTTATTTTGTGTTTAAGAAGAGTCTGCAGAGAGACATGTTAGTGGTATAGCTTTAATTAGGGTTTGCTTTGCAGAGATAGTCTTCTTCTCCTTCACTCTAACTTTTTAATTAAAGATGCACTGGCCTCCGTCTGCAGCCGGCCTCGCTGCAGGAGACAGGAGGCAGAGTGTGTGTTTGTGTTGTGTTGTGTATTCAGGCTGGTGGGGTAGGCTGTAACCCTACACATGCTTGTATCTGTCTGAGATCTGATACTCAAATCGTCGTGCAAACCCTTTAAATTTAACTTAATTCCTTATTACACACAATAGATTTGTATTTAGCAATTATAATCATTTTGACAAAATAATCTTAAAATCCACTTACTCTCTTTGTGCAGACCTTTCAATCACATTCCACAGTCTTCACAGATAGATGCACTGATCGTATTTGATTTTGTTTGGGGTGCTGCAGGAATAGCATATTTTTGTAGGCAGACCCATAGATTAGCATTACCTTGTTCTTCATACTACAAACCTATTGGATTTATGAATTGGATTTTGGATTAGTGCCGAAAATAAGCTCTGTGGTGAACACAAGTTTATGGTTCTCAAACATTGTGTTCAGAAAATAATCTTCATAAATAAGAATAACTTTTGTGATTTTTGAAGGATATATGTAACGACTAGAGTTAAAAAGCCAATGTTCTTGGCTATGAATTAAGCCACAGTCCTATGACTTCAACATCACCACACCACCACACTATACTATACTATACAGACTTTACCATAAACTGATCAATCTTGTTAAGTTAGTATTGGAATAGTTTGCAACTATTGGATTTTGTTACATTTGGTGACTCAGAGTGGATTATTCTATAAAAAGATTGATATCGAAAATAATAAAGGTATTCTGCTTGTTTAGTCCCTAATGGTTTCTTTCTGGGATTAGATGAGCTGCTTCACTACCGATGATGCATAGAATGGCTTCTTTTTGAAGGTTAACAAGGTTTCAAATTTGAAAAGTGAAAAATGTAACATAGTTAAGGAACACGATTGTGTGTGTTTCAGAGAGAATGATGACGAGGATGTTAAGTAACAGCCATAACAGTGTTAGTAGCATAATCAATTAAAGATAAATCATAGTATAATTAAACATTTCAAATGTATTTTATCAGCTGATCACTGTAACTGGAAATAATGTTAACCTTTAACTAAGGCATATTATTAAAATCACTGAATCATTTTACTGTGATCTCTTGTGTTGAAACCATAGTGCTGATGGCACACACAGTGGATCAGAAACACATGTAACACAATCTAATTGGGCAATGTGTTCGTGTGTCATATTATGCTCTTCACTGGGCCTGTGTTGATTCATTAGTTTTAAAGCATGTGAATTGAAGTTGGAGAACTCTGCTGGATGAATCACGTCATGCCAGTACAATTGATTTTGAATGGCGTCTCTTTTGAAGATCTAATTTTTAAAAGGCAGACTTTTCTAAATCTGTATTGGTCAGTGTTGACATAAATCAAAGTCAAATTAACAAATTGCATCAATTGTTGCATAATTTCAATGATTGCAGCGGATGAGGCTTTGCGGCTGACCAGTAATCTGATTTGGGTCAGTACATCATAAACCAAATTCTTAGTTATCCACTTTACAATCTTTACACCACAGTATAACCAAGTTAAAGATTCAAAGCTTTGAAATTCTGGAGTATTTTATAAAATGTGTGAGGACTAAAAAAAATATTATTTTCTTATGTTGTAGCTACCTGTTAAACAAATATCAAAGCATGTCTATCCACCACTTTCAGTAGCACAGAGGCAAGAGAAGAGCTTTTAAAATGTCCAGAGACAATCCCAGGTGTTGCTGATTGTTCCACTGAGAGTTGCTCTTTGCTAATGTGCAGACTGACTGTTTGTGATAATTACAGTCTTTCACAGTTGACAGAAGGTGAGAGGTCATAAGCTGCTAATGGGCTCACAATGACTTCTTTGTGCTCAACATGCGAGATAACAGTTGTTCCGCTAGTTAACATGGCAGCAAACAGAGAGCCGGAGAAAATGGTCAAATAATAAAAGAGGAATTAAATTATAATTTAAAGGAGCTGAGGCAAAATGTACTATTGCCATGGTTTAAAGGTCCTTTCAGAGAGATAAGAATAAAGGCAATCTGAAACAAAAGCAGTTCTTGTAGCAGGAAACTGCATATAAAGTACATTTAAAATGTACATAGAAAACAATCCTAGCAAAGACCATTTAAAAATGATGTAGATATGTGAATTATACTTAATGACAGGTTACGCTGTGCTTATGGTCTTTTCAGGTTCAGGCACAACAAACCCTTGGTTATGTAAGAATTAGGAGGGTTTGGTCAACACAAACACAAAAATAATAAATAATAATACATTTATGGCTGGAGATGTTCCGACTTCATATAAAAAATGTCTGTTTTTGTCACCACAAATAAAACTCCTTAAAAATATTGAGTGGTTTCAGAGTTACAAATGATGCAACAAAGTTTCTGCTTTTCACTAGGCTAGGCATCCTTCTTGCCTGTGACTTCACCACCACTCCCCCAACTCATTGAATGACAGTCAGGTCATAAAGATGTAATGCGAACATGTCAATATGGTGGCCTCCGACATGTGCAAATGTGAACGTATCTGTGGTTTGCAGAGAAACATTTTATCCAGACACCTGGGCCCCTCCCCACAGAGGAGCCTGCTGTGCACAAGCAGGCTTGTAACCATGGTAACAGAGGAAGCTAGATAACCAAAATGGCACATTCAAATTAACAACAACAACAACAACAACAACAACATAAGCCCTGATTGTACTATTTCTGATCAATGCAACTAAATTACAATGACGAGTGCCTCATGCCAATCACTGTAGATATCCTGAATAACAAACAATATTCCTCACATCGCGGTAGACAAAGTTACCAGCTAATCATTACCCGGTGCAACATTTTTTCTCTGAAGCATGAGTAATGTTATTTCTCTAAACCAATTCAACCACTTCAGAACATCCTAAGCACAAACTAGCATTATGACTGCCCGGTCACTGAAAAGACACTTTTGCTAACCAGTTGCCATAAACACAAAGCTAAACACCGAAGTTAGCATACAAGCTAACAAGCTTGATTTAGCCACAAGCTACGTAGCTCGACTGCAACATCGTACAGCCATATGCGCTATTGTGTACAGTACAACTGTAACCACCACCACCATGGCCTTGTGGTTAAAACACAGAATGAAACATATATCAAGCAGGGGTCCTTACTTGTCGAACAGAAATGCAGCTAACTCTGCGTCACTCTTGAGTTTTTACATATCCCACAGCTCCCTCCAACTCTGAAAAGATGCTCCGATATTCATCCCTGTCTTCTCTCTGGCTTGATCCAATTTGTTCTTTTTACACTGCTTTTCTTCATCAGTCTTCTTATTTCTTCTGTTTGACGTGGACAATGGTGGGGCATTTTTCTGCTCTGTTGTTGTTGTCTGTTCTCCACAGACAGCTCTTATTCTACTGTCAGATCATATTGACAAGTTCAGCAAATATAACGCAAAAATAGTTACAGACCACAAGGTATAAAATTCAAGCACCTTACAACGCTGACGTAGTGCTGCCATGAGGTTTGGCTGCTTTGAGTCAACACCTGTGTCAGACGCTAAAAACTGGCAGAGGTCAGTCAGTTGTTTGCAAACTGGTTTTACACTTGAGACAATGCTTTGAGGATAGTCCAGCTGTAGATATCTATGACAGTATTGTGCTTTCCTCACTGAATGTTCCAGACTCAGTGTTTACTTTCACTTACACTGTGACTCAAAGTGATGGCGGCCACACTTTCAGAAAAAAACGTTACAACCAGGTAACTGTTTCACCTTGAGACTTATCGAATAGGAGAATGCTGTGTTTTAATGGGGGATGGGGGGCAGACATATCTTTGTCAGATATGTGCTCCTGAAAGGCATTGATGGAATGAAACTACGGACATTAACTCAATTAGTATGCCCATTTTCCTGCTACTTTATATTTCAACTCCTTCATTTTGGAGGCAAATATTATACTTTTTTACTCTCTACATACAAATAATACATGTAGTTACTAGAGACTTTGCATGATGAAAGCTGCATCAGAGCCAGAGTAACATTTTTAAGTAAATGTGTTCACCAGCAATTTAATTAGAGAACAAAACAAACAAACAAAAAAAGAAATCAGGAAAATGCTGAATATCAGATCAGATCATCATCCAGGCTGATAAAAGGTCAACTCATAGTATATACTTGTAAAGATATGTATGATTCACATCTAGGAAATTATTTTACATACATAATATCATATTTGTTTCTGAAGTACATTTCGTTTGACTGACTTTCACTGATTGATCATTAATCTCTTATACAGAGTGACGGTATATGATAATAATAATATAATTCATATTTCAAACTTTCACTCTAAAGTAACAAAAAACAATAAAAAATCAGAAGAACATTTTTTAATGATAACTTTGAGTTGGGAGGTTTGACTGCCTCCCACTATTCACAAAGCAGGACTAAAGTTTATAACACAACATCACACAGTAGTTGAGGAAGTGAGCACATTTAAAATGAAAAGATGGCACCTCTCTTCCTTTCCCTAGACTCCAATATTGGTTGTATCAATAAATGCAGTCCTGCTGCACACAGTAATAAAAGTCTCTAGAAAACTACCAGTACGTTAAAAACACTGGCACGTTCATCACCACTGAAGCAGTGTTTCAGTTACCATGGAGATGGGAAGAAAGGGAAACGCTGCTTTCGACCTTGGATTGTTAGATGTTGCAATGAATATGTGGTACGGTACAGACAGACACAGACAC
>CAEMYA010000127.1:546080-625286 GCA_903131615.1 Diplodus sargus
ATACAATTTTGATTGGAACACTGTCACACAGTTCTACCGTATGTTGCTCGAAAAATTAACATTTCTTTTCTCACAGTACTGTGCAGTGAAATCATTATCCTCAACATCTGTCTACTATCACTATTACAGGCAAATTTATGTTATGCTGCAAAAACAGCCTATTTGTTTGGCCTGCCTTCCCCCCATTCAAACATCTCACGGCCTGCATACTATTAAAACTCCAGCCAGCAGAATGTGTCAAAGCTGTTTGCAATCTTAAATGATTTTTTTTTCTTCAGTCATCGCAAAGTTATATTATAAACAACACCTGCCTGACAATATATTTTTGGATTTATTTGTCTGAGAGAGACAGGGGAGTTGTAGAAATGAGGGACGTGCAGTGAGAATGAGCTTCTAAGGCTAACAAAGACAGATGGTGTGTGGAGCAGAGGAGGAGGCAGGAGGAGGAGAAAACAGGGAGTGAAGCGTGGAGGAACGGGAGGAGAAGGACATGGTGGAGGGAGGAAAAAAAAAGCTGTATGAAAGAAGACATTAGTAATCGCCCCAGCTGTTTGCGTGAACAGAGCTGATGTGGCGGCTCTTGCTCTCTCTTTTTGTGTACGTCTATCAGTATCTCTTATCTTATTGACAAAGCATGTGGTGTCCTGAATGCCAGGCCTGGGCCCAAAGCCAGCCTGCTGAGCCTGAGAGGAGCACAGAGTCATTGATACGGGGGATTATCTTTTATTATGGTCATGCCTCACTTTGCACCCACACTACCTCACATCACAGGACCGGGACTGCTGGAAAGCACACACACAAACACAGCAGCTTTACACATGCTTTACTAGCAGAGCCAGTGTGTGTTTGGGCTTGCGTAGCTCAAAAGCCTATCTCACACATCAGAAGCCCTCTCAGATAGGCCTTATCAGTAGGTAAAAGATGCCAAGTGTTGCAGAGACTCACTACCCCTCCACTTTTTCACCTGACAGGAAGAGCCATATGTGATGTTCAAGAAATCTGACAAGCCACTGTACGGGAACGACCGCTTTGAGGGCTATTGCATAGACCTGCTGAGAGAGCTGGCTAACATCCTGGGCTTCACTTATGAGGTTCGCCTGGTGGAAGATGGGAAATACGGTGCCCAGGACGAGAACACAGGCCAGTGGAACGGCATGATCAAGGAGCTAATGGACCACGTGAGTCTCTAAACATCATTATTACAGTCATGTAAATCCTGAAACCATCACTCAGTTTCTTCAAAATGTAATCGCAAAATTTAAGATGTTTAACCATTTTACCAAAAACAATGTTCTAGCTTTTAAGACTAATTCTTTTCATATTGATTAAGGGTTTCTATTTAAACACTGGTGGAATACCTATTAAACACTACCAATACATACTGTTTGTGTTATTTTTGGCTTCATCATACCATAAAACATTATCAAGTGTTTGCAAATGTGAATTGTTTCCCTTTTCTCTCTCTGTCTCTTTATTTTTGTATGTTTCATTTAGAAAAAAAATACATTGGGATATTTGTTTTTCTCACAATAGGTTACAATTCTTTAGGACATGCAGTATAAAGATTGCTGCCATATACAACGCGTTGAATATATTGCATAAATATTGCACAGATAATCATTATATCAGAATAGGATACAATGCCCATGTGTCTATCCAGTTAACTTCAATTACTCAAAATAGGGTGTGGGCAGTGTTTTGCAGATGAACACATTTTTGCTTAATAATGACAATTGTGCTTTTTTGAGTTTTTCAAAAATGTGGTTTAGATTGGGATGTTGGGAATTTGAGGGTGAGGCAGACACTGTCAGCTCTTTGTCACGTCCTAATGTCCATCCCTGAGCAGTTTGTTTGGTGTGTCAGGGCACATTGTCCTGTTGGAGAGGCCAGTGCCATCGGGGGGTGTTGTTGCCATGAGGGGGTGTTGCTGGTCTACAGATATAAGGATTTCATTTTTTCTTAATGTTGGCTTCAGTTTCATGACTTGTTTAAACATTAGTGTGAACTGTCACACCAACAATTACTACTGTTCAAATGTTTGGCTGGAAATGACCAGAATAATATGTAAAGAGAAGGAGTATTACACTGTGACACACTGGAAGGGAAAGAAACTAAAGGAGAAACAAGATGGAGGCCTCAGCAAGTACTATTTGAAAGTACAGTGATGCAAGGATAGAATAGATTCTGATGTGACTTGTTTCCCCTACAGAGCTTATTAAAACACACACACAAGCACACACAAGCTGCTCACGGTGTAGATCGTTACAGCAGACAAAGCCCCAGTTAGGACAAACTGCATGGGCAGAAAAGGACCAGGCGCTTCACAGCCGATAGTCAATATCTGACCCCATTAGAGGAAGCACCCACGAGGGGTCAAGTCTCTCTCAACTCCCCCACACTTGTCTCTTGGTCCTGCTCTTGATCAGTACTGTGATTGGACGTCATGACAGATAGTCTAGTCTTTAATGGGTGAAGGGCCCGATCCCCTGCGAGAGGATGTTCAGCGTGGGTTTGCCCCACTTTTTTGCACAGGGTGCTGGCTTTGACTTAGACAGATGGTGATTGCAGCCGACAGGCCCTCTGAAGACTGGGTTGTGTGGACTCATAGAGACGAAGTTCAGCTGAGGAAGAAATGCTGAATATAGCTGAACAAGTTGAAAACGTCCTGTCAAAGTAATTTAGCTAAATTGTCTTTGGTCTGTCTAATGCTCAAAGTGGAGTAAACACATCCTGATGTATTTACACTGTGTAGGGTTGCATTAGGGTATTTTTAGACAAAATCACAAATGCCTAATATCAGCAAGACTTTTCATGTATCACAGCTATGAGCAATGTGCTCAGTCAACTCATCCCCGAGTGATATATGGCAACCTTCATAAGACAAAAAGGATATATCTTTGAGAAATGAACCACTTGACCTTGCCGTGAATGTTTAGCATTTATAGTCACAATGCAGCCTGAGATTTATTAACTGTCAACAGCAGAACACGGTTTTCACCCCAGATATGGTAACATGACTTTCCGAAAAGACACGTCTCACATATAAGCACGACTTTTTTGCTTGCCAAACAAGGGATTACGGGATATTAAAAATAACTCTATAGAAATGCTATATGAATGTAAATAATATTTTGAGTGTATGGCATAAACAGGTGCATGTGTCTAGAGTACAAACACATTCAGAAAGCAAACCTGTTTTCACTGCAGGACCTTAATAGAACTTTAATCTTGAGGCCTTATTCAGACAGAATCTGGAGTTTTAGTGATTAGCCTCAGGAGTGTGCTGTGGTGGGGGAGTGTCAGTCTGTGACCTGTTTTTGTGACTTACTGTTGTGAACTTTAACCCCTGCTGGTCCAGAAAGCAGCACTAATGTACTACAAGTTTGCTAACCAGTTAAACAACAAAGGAGAAGCTGCTTTTTTGCTTTGCCACTAGCATACTGGTCCTACAAGTGACTGAATTGTCCTCTCTGACATATTATAGAATAACAGTAAACAACCAGAATGTGAGGCATATCATTACAGTGGGTTCGTAGATGCACAAAACCAAATTAAGTGAATTCCAGTTAAATGTTATACAGAAAGAAGTGTCTATTGTCTTCCCCCGTAGCATGAAGCCATGCTACATGCTAAGTTCAGATTGAATGCAAACACATTGCATTACTCTCCATTGTGTTTTCTGATCATTAATGCTGCTTGTCTGATCTCATCTGTGATTGGCCAGTGCAATGTGATGTCGGGCTGCTTTTATCCAAAGTTGATGCAGTCTTAACACATTTTGGAGAACTGACATTTACACTACATGTTGGTGATCCTCCAGAGGTGATACCTATTCTACACTTTATCTCCAGTTACATTAAGTGGTAGTTTAAAGTACTGCCAAGTAGGTATGATTTATCATGTCACAACAAGGATAACTACATAAAAGCAACCATCCTTTTACTACTGCATCTGTGTCTACACGGAACTGTGAGGACATTGCAGAAAAAGTGACAACCAAAAGAGTTGAGCAATAAAGATGATTTGCTGGAGAAACACAGATGTTCAAGTTGTTATTAGCATTTGGGTAGAGGAGGCCTTTCAGAGAGAGCAAAAATCAGATGTTTCAAACAGAGCTGAACAAAAAAGAAATTGGTGCAAGGCATTTGATTTCATTTTGAGCTGCAGCATGGCAGACCCCCAGCAGAGCCCTGCATTGGCATATACTAGTGTGTCTCATGTATGTGTAAATGTGAAAAAAACCCAAAACAATAATAGCACCACTTCTTACATTGGTGAAGACCTCAGGAATCAAGCTGCACAACTTCATGTTACTAGAAGCAAGATGTTGTGGGTTCTGGTAGTCAAAAAGTATTGTTAGTATCCCCAGAGCTGCAGATACACCATACTGAAGTATCTACGAACTTTCAACTGACACAGATGAACAAATTAATCTCAACCAACCAATTAACTTCTTATTCAGCTCAGTCATCAGAATCAAATTTTAGCAGTTAATGTGCCCAACCCATTTAGAACAGCACAGCATTGTCCGAGCATAATATTGAGAATTTAAGCTAAATAAATAAAACAAGACTAGATCAGAACCTAGTATATGGCCAGACCACGTCTGATCAAGGTGCGGAAATGTGGCTAATTCATCACTGGGGTAATCAGTGGCAGAGTTTATGATTTTAAATTTCGGATATTGAACACTCATGTGCAATTTGTGTTGTGGTCCCAGCAATGTGTTTTAGTCAAAAAAAGGTTATATCCCAGACATATTGGAGTTTAGCCAACGAAAATGCTGCGACATTGTAAGGTTAAACTAAAGCAGTCAGTCAAACAAAACATTTAAATTACTTGGACAGATAGACAAATGCTCTGGTTTGGTTGCGTTTGTTGCAGACAAATAAAGACGTAAAGTTGCACCATGCGTTGGTCTTCCTTCAAATATGTTTTGAAATGTTGTTTATTACTAGTTGCTGTAAGTGATATTCAAAACGATATCCTGCCTTAAATAGCAGGATAGGAGAGGCATGTTCGCAAAATCAGAGCTCGTTCCTTCAGGATGGATGAAAGCTCTTACTAAAATATCTTTTTTGTTAGTATTTTTGTTGAAGCTGCCATTTTCTCACTGACAAATTGCTGAACAATTGTTCCATTGAACACTAAAGCAAAAAAAACACGCTAGCCATGTTGTGTAGCGTTGTATGATTTGATGCTCACCGCACATGCAGTAGTTCCACTAGAAACTGAATTATGCATAACATTACGCCAAAGTATCATGATTTGTCTTTAATGGTACTTGGCTCTTACAAATGATGAAGAACAGTGTGGCTCCAACATGCTGAAGTATAGTTTGGTTGTATAAGTCTAATCACATTAGCTAGACCATAGAAAAAATCTAAAAGTACTAACTACAGCCAACACCCGCAGATCAGGTAGAGTAGTGAGTTGCTGGGATAAGGAGGACTTTGTTCATTTGTGTTTGTGTCCTCTAAAGCACAAGCAACCTGCCCTATTTGTCTCTGTTTACCCCCGTACATCATATTAAGTATAGTACTACGATAGGATGCCTAGCAAAAATAGAAAGTAGGTAAAGGAAATAAATGAATGCTTTGATTTAGCTTCCAGAGAGAGAAAGGTGAGTTTAGTAGCGGGAGTATATTTGATGGGTGGAAAGAGAAAGAGGGCTTTAAATTTCTTGCTAAGTGCCTTGGACAGACTCTGGAGTGTGTAAAGACCCTGTTTTCTTAATTTGATTGCCTCTAAATGCTTCCTGTGCCTGTGACTTATGGCCTATCGCTCTTCTCTTTTATGTTTGCTGTTGACAGAGAGCTGATCTGGCAGTGGCTCCTCTCGCCATCACATATGTGCGCGAGAAGGTCATCGACTTCTCCAAGCCCTTCATGACGCTGGGTATAAGTATACTGTACCGCAAGCCAAACGGGACCAACCCTGGGGTCTTCTCCTTCCTCAACCCCCTGTCGCCTGATATCTGGATGTATATTCTGCTGGCTTACTTGGGTGTCAGTTGTGTGCTGTTTGTCATAGCCAGGTAACATGTCACTTCCAGTGATCACAGCTTCACACACAGTCAGACACATGCTTAGCTGCCATCGCTCAGCCTCGCCCATCTGATTAACAACCGGCTAATCTGTGTAATTACAGGATCTGTGTCCCGAGCACACTGGCTCACACGTAGCGAAAGCTTACCACTCAGTAACAGTGCTGTAACTAATCAATGGTCTTGTATCAAAACTCAGACTTGTTGCCGTGTCATGTGTTTAAAGCATTTTAACCATGAAGGATCACATACATATTTGCCTTTTCCACCATAAGACATTTGTAAAGAAATACTGTTTTGCTTGTATAACATACTGTTTCAGATTGGCACTTCAGAAGGCTGCTAGGCTACTCCAGGCCTGCTTCTACTCACACTGGTATCAGTAACTAAAACCGCAGGCGATGCATACATACTCAGCAACACAGACCTTAGACAGAGAAGGTGTAGGCCGTTTTAGGGGTTGTGTGTATGTGTCTGAGAGAGTAGCAGAAAGGTTGTGCACTCATATGGATATGTGCGCGCAAGTGTGTGTGGGATGTGCTGAGCTCGATGTGAACACTGCTGCCCCTCTCCCACCTTTTCCCTCACTGTTCCCAGTGTCTCCGAGTTCATGCTGTCTTCTCTTTTCTCTTGTTTCCTTCACCTTGCTTCAAACATATCGATGACTCAGAGATAGTAATAGTAGAAGGGCTTTGGTTCAGTATCTGATTACTAGCAAACAAACAAAAGCCGTGGCTGAGTTTCAAGTTTTTACATCACCAGATTAGATGTTTTGGGTTAAAAGTGGAATCTAATCTGATTCTGCTCTATGTAACCTTTGCTTTGGATGGCAAACGTATCTGCACTCTCATGATTTGCCCCTTTCTGGTGTTTTTAGCCACTGAGTATCCCTAAAGATATAGTTCAAATATATGTGTTTAGACTACTTTACTATGCTAGGCTTTCAAAGCATAAATAACTGTTGGCTAGCAGATTGCCAACATTGTTTTTTCTTATATAACTTTAACTCTAGACTTATTTTCTGTAGTAGTTAAGTTGTATAAGTGGGGCTATGACCTGCAATTTCAGGTCTCTCACTCTACTTAATCTGTACCAAATGGTTCAAATGGTGTTGCACTTGTTCAAAGTAACTGCTGCAGAGTTTGAATACATCCCTCCTCGGTTTTTGTCAGAGCTTCTGCTCCTTTGTTCTGTTGGTGTCACTCAGACCTAATGTGACCTAACACCAGTAGGCGATTTGAGGGGGGAAGACAGGAAACGCCATTTCACTTGTTAGTAAAATTACAAAAGTACATAATCTGCATTGTAACCTCGAGAATAGTGTCAGAGTAACAAGTAGCACCATGTAGTCTAGAGAGAGCAGGATAGAGGAGACACACTTCTGCCTGTTCTATTTAAAAAATCCTTTTTTACTATGATCATTCATTACAGTCTGTACTTCTAAATACAAACACACACACCACACCAAACCACCTCTCTCACAAAATACAATAGGGGAGACAATACAGATTTTACGACCATACCCCCTGTTAAACTACTGCCTAACCCGAACCATACTGTAAGAAAACCCTGCACATATCCAACAGATAAAAGAAGCTCTGTATTGTGTCACTTGATTTTGCGTCCATCTACTCTACAGTTAAGTTTAGTGATTAAGCCAACATCAAGAATGCTTTGGCTGGTGAAATTATACAACACATTGTTTCTACCGTTTGCTTTTCCTTTAAGTGTCTCTGCTCAGACAAATCCTTTCAGTTGATGAAACTACGCCATTTTTTTTTTTTTGAGGGCTTGATTTAGTGGCTCACATTTGTGGCTGCTGTTTGAAGCATGGCGAAGAAAAACAGAGAAAGAAAAGTACATGTTAACTCTAAAACTTTTGGTGCGCGTGGGCTCTCTTGCAGCCGTGACCCGACAGTTTTATTGTTAACGCACATGTGTTTTCCGATGTTACTGGCGATATGATCACACGAGAGAATTAAAAAGCAGCAACTGTCATCTAAGTTGGCTCAGAATATGCACCTATCTGTATTTAAGATCACAATAAGTATGTGTTTGGGTAAGTGTTTAAATTTCCCCCTCACTTTATTCCTTCTTTTCTCCTGTATACACAAATGCATGCTGGGCTACAGTTGCATGTTTTTTGAGTGTAGCACAACAGTCTCACAAAATTTTATGAAATGAGAAGTGTCAAAGGCAGATTAAGTATTGTGAGCAGAAAATGTGGAGAATACATCCCTCCACCATGACGGCATAATGTAAAGAACATTTTTGAGTCAAATATCTTCTCACTTTCTCCCTTTTTTGGTTTGTAGCCTTGCAGACAGTTTTTTTTTTTTTGTTTGGTTTTACTATGTATTTATTCCTTTTCTCCAGTACAGTGGAGGTAAATTTAGTTTTTGGTGCTCGCCACAGCAATTCAACAGGCACATCCTACCAGAAAGAGTAAGGCTGCCCCGATCAGGATTCAGCCGACTGATGGAAGTAATATCCGTCAATACCATTCACAGATCAGAAGGATAATTCTGTATTTAACTGACATCTATAGTTGTTAGTGACTAGTAGCATCGTAAAACCATCATGAAAATGTTAAGGACAAAAATTATTATCTTACATACAATTTTGAATGCAGCAGGAGGAGAGCTAGTTAGCTGTTAGCACTACAGAGCAGCAGTGTCTGTGGCTACGGCTATTAATAATAATAATAATAATAATAATAATACATTTTATTTAGAAGCGCTTTTCTAAATACTCAAAGACACTGTACAGAAAATGAACATCAAATCAGCACAACAATAGAAAAGAGTACACTAAAAACACATTAGACTGAGCTAAACTTTAAAAGCCATTAAACTTTTAAAGAGCACATAGAGAAACTCACTTGTGTGTTAATCTGATTTGCTCTTGTGATCAGGCTTAATAGAGCCCATTGATCAAACGTTTTAAAACGTATATCAGCCAATAACTATTGGTGTCCAATCAATTGCAGCATCCTCCCTTGAAAACTTCGTATGCTTGCATTTGATTTTTGTGACCCATATCAGTGTTTTCTCTCATGACACACCTATGTGAGGAAAAGTGCCGTCTATAGAGTTCCAAATGACAGTTTATAATGTACTTCATCTGTCACCACGGTGGAAAAGAGCTCAGAATTTTTGATTGTTTTCCACAGAAAAAAAACTTTTTGTCTTTATTTTTCTCTATAACATTCAATGAGATTGACTATGGACAGGCCCGAAAGACAGGACATAATTCATACGAACATACAAGGTTTCCTCTCAGTGAAATGCAAACATAAAGTCATTTCTAGGTACTTGTAAAAACACTAGATGATATTAATTTTGGGACTATATATTCTGATTCTATAAATCCGTAAAGCCTTCTTTTTTATCTATGTCCTCGACTGAATCCTTTCATGGTACAGGAAATGTATTTCTTTCACTTCTGTTCACATACGTCTTTTGTATCTTAAGAAATGGCCGTCTTTTCACAAACCTTTGTGAGACCATACTTTATAGCACATACATTTGACAGGCAAGACGTAATATTACAAGGTTTAGTTCCACTGTGCATTTATATACTGTTTATATATATGTGTGTACACATTACACATTTTATCTCTGTATGCTTGTGTTTGTGCTGTACTGTGTGACTGACTGGTGTATGAGAGAGACTGATAGAGACTCAGACTGATGTATACAGTGCTAGAGTTAGAGCAGCTTCTTTCTGCTATGTGTAGGCCGATTACTACGTGGGTACTCAGCTAAAACCACACGCTTTCTCTGTTGCACTGCCGTCTGGCCTGATACCTTTAGTTACAGGTGGTAATGTTATTGGTTGTTATTGCTTTTATGTTCTCTCTAATGACATCAGCAGCAATGCTGCTGCCAATGATGCAGGTGATGAAACAGCTGAAAAAAACAAGACCTCTGTTGTACATCACACCTCTGCTAAAGCCTGTGCATTATCACCTTTATAACTTTGGTGAACTCCCTACATCCTACACGACAAGCAAAGTCCCTTAGGATAAGAGAAAAGATTAGTGACAGTATTTGATCAGGATGTTTGAGCAGAATATGTCCTTTTTCTCTAAACGACTCATGCTATTGACATCTAGCTCCCACCAGTCCTGCCGAAAATTAGAGTATTTCTCTGTGCGCAAAGTCTCTCCTCACATCAAAGTGCAATCTGTCTGTCCTCAGCCTTTGAATGAAAAGCCTTTGGTTAAGTATGTGCTCATATTAAAGGCGTAGCCCTCATCTCATGGTTGAAATTCCCATTTGGATCTCAAGTTCATGCCAGTTTTCTTTTCAAACAGGTAGACAGCTGCATTATATTAGTGATTCTGATGATGGCAGTATGATATCTGATATTTAAAGCAGAAATAGACAACTTTTCCGCTTTGCCCCCTCCTAGTAGCCCTCTTCACACAGAGACTCTGCATTATCGCCACAGCAAAGGCTCACCTTTTCTCCGCTTTTGTTTGCTCACACTGAATCAAAAGAGGTGTGATGGTGCACATCGTGATGCTGACACCCGCGTTTTTTTCCAAACTGTTTCCCCCGGTGTCCACCTATTCATCTAAACATGAACCCGCTGACGGTTTATAATCATATGGATGCTGTTATAATGTGTTGTGATTAAGATCCCAAACATCCTGGAAAGTGACAAAGTTACGTTTTTTGCTCTAAATGACATAATTAGTGAATCACCATCAGTAAACAGCAGACTATGTTGAGCTCTCACTCACTGGGAGTAATGCTGTTTTCTGGAGGAAAGTTCAATGAAGTCTCAGTCGGAAGGGCTGACAGTCGCAGTGATTTTTTTAAGACAAAATGCCAGAGACAGTAACTACAACAACAGAAATTGTAGAAGGTGACAAAGACATGGTGAGTTAAAGTGTTTTGCTCTAAACCACGTCACATAATCACTGTCAGACAGACACACCCCTGATCATCACCTCTGGCTTTTCCATTCACACAGAGGCCATCTCACCGCCAGAGGCCAGAGGTGGGTCAGAGCTGCAGCAAAACTGTCCCCCATCTCCGCATCTGTAACTTTCATACAGACATGGCTGCCACTAGCAGCCTGGCTACTGTCCAAACCAAAAAACAACTGTAAGAGTCCCAGTTTAACCTAGAACGTGTGATCTCAGTGCTGTGAAAAGGCAGAGTAACATCCAGTAATTATTAGAAGACAGGTTTTGTAATTCAGACTTTACTATTCTGGAAGAATACAGCACAGCGGCCGCCCGAATAGCAAAGTCAAAGTGAGGGAAACAATCTATAGCCATTAAATTGTCTGATCAGTATTATTTCAGAAACATAAGTTAAAGTAAAACATTCTCTATGTCAAGTTTAATTAAAAAAAAAGATCTGGGTTTGAGCGCACAGATACATCATGATACATGGTACTATGTGCAGTGTACCGAAGTTTACAAAACTGATCCTTTTCTATTAACATAATGAGGAGGTGTTGTCAGTGTACAATGCAGACTGTACAGTAAAACAACAGTGATCAAAATGTGCAGACATATTAAGCCTACCATCCAGTGGCAGAGAAACAGGACCATTCTGACGCTGTTGACTTGTCTCCCCTGACATTGGCGTTATCATGCGTATCATCAGTGGAGTTTTCTGCAGGATGACCCTGCCCTGTCGGAAAGATAAAAGCCTCACATTGTTTCTGCGCTGCTGGTGAATTCCTTCGTTTTTCGCCTGTGCTTATCTCTGCACTGACCTTGCTCAAAGTTTCTCCCTCTGCAGCACAGATGACCTGAGATAATGTAAGGGCAGTGTAATTGGATCAAAATGACAGCAAACGGGCCAAGCAGCTAAGCCGTGTTGTCTCCTGTAAACGGCATTGGTTTAGCATTCCTTGACCCAACCAGCAGCAGCAGTAGCAGCAGTCCAGTCAGCCACTCCCATTATCTAGCCTGGTGCTGACAACTTCACTCATCCATGTTCATGGCAAGCGGTAATTGGCTTTTCACAACATGATTGGAGGAAACACACTCAGAGACCTCTGCGCAAGTGACTGGGTCACATAGTCACATATGCCACGGCAAGGTCACAGTTCAGCTGAACTCAATTTGGCATTGCAAATTGACAAGCAAGCAAATCTGGAGCAAATTGAGTGAGCAGACAGATTGATTTAAGGCCAAGGATTCTTTTAAAGCAGGAATAAGGGGGACATTCAGAGGTCCTTCAGCTACACTACACAATATCCTCCTGTGTGTTAGAGGGGTGAAAAAGAATGCCACCACTAACCACATTATAATGGCAAAGCCCATTAGTCAATGACAGGGCACAGTTATGACGCTGTCATTTTATCGATACAGCCATACATCTTCATATCGAGTAGTGTTTTGCAATATTCAACCCAGTCCCACTGTATCAAAATCTTGACATGCGGTGGACTAGCAGTTTCATTTGCATTATCCTCCACGCAGATGTTATATCTACTCGAGGTTATCATTTTTGACTTCCAGCACTGTAAGCCCCACACTGAGACAAGTCTACATTATGCATTGCAATTTGATTAGTCAAACCCTTGTGTCTGTTAAACAGCTCGAGTCAAGATAAGGCCCTGGTTCCCTCTCCACTCCAGCACAAACCAAATCAGGTCAGGATGCTTAATTGTAGACCAATCAACCTTTACTAATGTAATGTCACTTTTATTTAATATGAATAAATGAGAAATCTCTGCTTGAGGAGTGCGTTGAGTGAGGGGGAGTGCCGGGCCCGGCGTGGGCATGATGGGAATGAACCGTTTGATCTGCTGAATATTAATGCCCCTCCAAGATTATAAGGATTATTAGTTCTTTTCTCGGCTGACAATGGAGTTATTTTCAGACCCCATCGATTAAATTACTGAGGGAATTGCCTTTGATATGAGCACTCCTACGCGAGGAGTCACTTTTGGAATATGAGTGGTGTTAATTCTAGTCCACTTCCCAATTATTGTATGTTATCAGAATTTAAAAACACATGAGAAAGATTGAGATGAGCCATCATTTTTTTTTTTTACTAATACATTTTTCAGTAAAGACATCCAAATCAACAACAAACTACTTCATGTAATAAACTCTTAATTTACTAATCAGATTAACAGCATAGCAATTTGAGGTATGAACATGAAGATAAGGCAATGTATATTGATTTGCATGATATGTAGCGAGTCATCTTTGAACATGACTAACTAACCTTTGTTTTCTCTCCCCTGTCTCCCCAGGTAGGACGACCACTCGTGGTCTCTTTTCTTGTCTTCTCTGATGTCTTTATGCAACTGCAGTAAACATAAATATATATGTGTGTGTGTTCTCTGTTGAATGTCACAGGTTTAGTCCCTACGAGTGGTATAACCCCCACCCTTGCAACCCTGACTCGGATGTAGTGGAAAACAATTTCACCCTGCTAAATAGTTTCTGGTTCGGAGTTGGAGCTCTCATGCAGCAAGGTAGACGCCTCTGCCTGCCCCCCTTTTCTAGCACAAGTCCCACTTTTTTGCTGGGGGTCAACCTTGCTCTTTGACCAGGCCCATGACCATGCATGGGGGCCTCTGTGCATGATGCTAGATGCTTCACTAGTAGAGTCCAGCAGGATGGACTGAGTGAGATATGAATGATGTGATCGATGGATGAAGACAGTGCTCCTGCATGTGCCCCTTCTCTACACTCCCTAACTCCACCCCTCCCTCCCTTCCCCCACCTATTCACAGCCATCTGAGCAGGTAAGTAAACCCACCCAGAATACCTGAGATGGATTAAATGGGTGAGATTGAATGAGAATGTGAACTGAGTAGCTTGCCCTGCCTGTTTGGTTTTGTTTCCTTCTGCCAAACCAGTGCCATATCTTCTCAACTCGTTGGCATCTTCAGACTGAAAACAGTTTTACAGAAAGTGGAATGTTAGCACTTTAATCATTTTGTGGCCTGTGCATTTTAGAATGCATGTCACAATGGGACATATGTTGCATATTTAAATGAGCATTTCTTCCAAAGCAGTTGACAATGCAACATATTTACACTAGGTAGTGTTGATTTCAGGGCTTGGAAAGCATGATAATAATGTTTGTATGTCCTTGCATCTGAACAATGCAATGGAGCACACAAAGCACTAGCTGCTATAGTTGAAGCTGCTTTAAATGGTCAGTTCACAGGAATTACAAGAAATTAAAGAAATCTTTCCTTATCTCGAGTGGTCTCTGTCCATGCACATAGTCTTAGTTTTGTATTTTGAATATCTGTCTCTTACATTTCTACCTTCACCCACAACAATGGAGGGGGAAATTATTTCCTTTTCTGGTGCTCACAGAATGAGAATATAGGACATGTAAAAAAAATAAAATAAAATCATTTGAATCATGAAACATTGCAATCAATTAATTTTTTTTAAAAGTGAAATTCAACAATTAATAGATATTTAATGTTTAATGGAATTTAGATACCACTGACTTAATGACACAATATGTGTTATGTTATGTTAGTGGGGATTATGTTACTGCTTTAAAGGATTTATAAACTTAAACTGAAAAGTGACTCATACCCTTGCCAAGGCCCAGCAGTCCCATTTCAATCAACCAAGCCCAATTTTTGTATTTTTAAATCAGCCTCACACTATCAATCCAATCACCACAATAAATGTTGGCAATGTATGTTTCTGCAAACTGTGGATATCTTAAATCACCACATGTCTATATGTTCAGTTTTTACCTTGTGACACCACTGTGCTCATGGTCTAGTTAGGTTTAGACACAAAAAAACACTTTGTTAGGTGAGAAAAGATCATGTTTTGTTTTGCTTGCCAAAACCATAGCTGGAGGTGTTCATAATATATATACAATATTTGTTTTAGAAACAAAAACACATGAATACTTTAAATCACTTGCTTGATGTTTTTAAGAGAAATATTTCATATTAATGTCCTTAATGTTTAGAGTTAACAATTAAATATCCAGTTGTTTATAAGATTCAACTTATTTTCTTATTATTTGCTTCCTTAGGCTACTTAAGAAAAAACAAAAAAACAAAAAAAACAACAAAACATTGTCTTGAGTGGAGGCTGAAATCACAGTGAGAGGGCTCTTGAAACTTAGACAAATATAAGCAACGCTGTGCATGACTAGATACCATGAGATGAAAGAGAAATGTGTTTTAAATGAAGTGACCCTTTAAGTCCAAAGGCATCTTAATCTTTACAAAGAGTTAGTTCCTGATAACTTTTCCTTAGTTGGCTGGTTGCATGCTTACTTATACTGCATGCTTACTAATATCCCAGTATTAGCTACAAAGTTTTTTTTTTAGTTTTTTTTAAGATTGCTATGTAGTTGATCCCAAAGAGAATTATTTGATTACATTGTGGTCAAAATACAATGACTGGTTTTAGTTACACCCCTCCCCCCCCCACCCCCCATAAAATGTGTATAACTAATAATAAACTGTTTTAGATTTATTAAATGTGGATTTAGCTCCTAGCTGCTGTCCAGAGAAGTGTTTTTTCTTTGAAAAGCCAGCAGATGAGATGTGCAGGGTTGACCAGTTGAGAAGATGTGGCTGAGGGCCAGGAAGCTGTGGGATTAGACTGTACGAGCACACAGTGTCTGCATGGCACCGTGCTGGTCTGCACTGTAGAGAGGCTCCCCTGCCAGGCGGCTTGCCCCGCCCCCCAGAAAACTGTGGGATGTGCTGTTTGGTCATGACGTTACCTTGGGTACATGACAGTCAGCCCCAACCAGGCTCTGTTTGGGTGGACTCACTCCTCTGGGTGGGTCACCCCTATTTCTGTTCTGGTTTCTGAGGTGGAACAGGATAAGAAGCTCTGAGCTGGTAACATGTTCCACTTTTAAAACCTGCGTCTGAATGGGCAAAGTGGGTGGCTGGAGGCTGAGCTAGATGACTTAAATGCCATGGTTGCCTGAAGATGTGATGGCTCTGTGGCTAATATAAGGGTGTAAAAGGGTAGAATGTTTGACTTAGTAACTTCTGTTTAAAGTGATAACATCTATCTATCTATCTATCTATCTATCTATCTATCTATCTATCTTGATTCTTAATGACTACACAGGTGGAGAAACAGAGGGGCAAAAGCTTATTATGCTGAATGATACAAAATTATAAATGTTAGGATTTAAAAAAAAATAAAAAAATGTATGAAGTGATCCAGAGCCCATGTCATAATATCCTTTATATCATCATGTGCTTCACAAAGTGGTGAACCTCGCCCCACCCTTGCCTGTGATTGACTGAGTCTTTCGAGGATACCCCTTTCACACCCATTCATGATACTGGCTGTGTCTCAATTCAGGGTCTACATCCTTCAAAGGACCTGGCCTTTGTGGTCTTCGAAGGCGAGCGATGTCGCCATTTTCTCTCTTTCTTTTCTTTTTCTTTTTCGGGCGCACAAAGAATCTTAGGATATGTGAGGCCACGAAGGATATTAGCCGTGCATCCTCCAAAAACAAGGAAAAGAAGGCTGCATTCATGGGCTGCATTTGGACGAGCCCTCGGATTGGGACAGCCTTCACGTGACGTTTTGACGTAATTGGCCTTCAAATGCTCCTGCGAAGGATGCAGACCCTGAATTGAGACACAGCAACTGTCACCTGTCACCAATGATCCTGTTTAACTGTATAGTGTTCTGAACAGGAAAATACCCAGAATATGCTTTTGTTGTGCGGCTAAAAAAAAATCAACCAAAGGTTTCCACATCTAGCCCTGAGCGTGTTTACATGAAAGTAGCACTGTTTGAAGAAAATTACCTATCGAAAGTCCACTGGGAACACTGAGTATCCAGTGTGCCAAATTTAGCTTAAAGCTTTTGATGAGCATTTGATTACTGGTCACTATAAATATTAGGGGGATGTGACATGGACTGATTTTAACCACTTTCTAAGCACAAGTGCCAAATTTTCTAATTATGGTCATAATTCATAACCTATTTAATGGTAATATGTGTATGTTAAACATATTAGGTTGAGATAACAGGTCCTTGGGAACCACACATTTTGCACATTTAAATGTGTAATTGCTGATCAACACAAAGTCATAATTCCTTCAAATAATCGGTTCTTCAAATTAAATTCAGACCAATACAGGAGTGTGCCAGAGGCTCCCACAGTTTATTGATCATATCGTAATATATTTTGCTAGACTGTGTGGAATGCAGTACTGTGATCCAATAATAATAAAACTAACATGTACACTAAGTACTGAAGCTTGAGTGATATAGGCCTTCTTCTCACTCACTACAAGTTGTAATAATATGCTGGCAGTTTAGCAGAAACTTTGTGTTACTTAACACTATACAATGAATGATAACGCGTATGTCCACTAGTGCCTTCAGTTTAAAAAACTAATATCAACATATTTTCGGTTCTAGGCAAAAATGGAATGAAATACCATAAACCATAAACACATTCAGCATGGTGTATAAAAGTCATTAGTTGTTATCACTTAACAAGAATTTTACCTATAAGATAATCCTGCAAGAACATCAATTACTTACTGGGTGACATAGTGACGGAGGAACCCTGGAAGCACCCTCCGCCCTGTCATTCCCTCTCCATTGCAGTATCAATAGTAGCTTGAGCTGCCGTTGGCTGTCATGTCTTTCTCTGCTTGCTCACTCTACTTGACAGCTTACTCAGGGGACTCTGAGAAAGAAAGAAAGAAAGTTTGATGAAAAGTGAGAGTGCAGATTGAGTCTCTCACAAAGGGAGTGGAGCACAGAGTTCTTAACCTCCTATCTCTCTTACTCTTTATCAGCTTTCCCTCTGAGTGAATGTGCAAAATCCCTGCTTTCAATTGCTTAAGCCGCTTGAGTAGAATGGTCCTGATATAACCCAGGCCCACCTTTTTCCACCCGGACAACAAACCTTTCTGCCTCACTCCCACTCTACCCACGCACATATGCTCTGTCGTTCTCTGCATACATTTCTGCATCAATCTCGAATGAAAAACAGACAGATTAAGTGAAGATACAGTGCACTCTACTGTAAGAAATGAAATAAAAAAATGGAAACAACTGATGCTGTGCTAAGCTTTACGACTTTATGCAGAAAATGTGAGGGCTGGGTCAAACCAACCACATTTCTGAACAAAAACAACTTATTTTATAAAAAATTGCAATCAACAAATAAATCAATGCAGATGGTATGTGAACAGGTTACCACATATGCTAAATTACCTGCTATTGGAAATCAACAATGAAGAGATGCAGGCCTTGGTGAGCTCAATTAGTTGAACCCTTTATCTGCATTGGCACTTACCAGACTGTGTGGTTTGGCTGGTCTCCCTGGTAGCTCTGGCCCTTTTCTTGAGCCCAGAGTCTGTTTCAGTTACTTCAGATTCACAAATACTATAGTTGCTGACTAAAACTACACCAAAATATCTAATGACAGTTAACCTTTAGTCTTCATCGTCTCAATTAGAAGTGACTTTTTGCAGATATCAGCCACATGGCTCCCTTATGCATCTACACCTCTACTTTAGCACAAGTCCCTTAGTGTCTACACTCCAAAGTTTGGCAACCAATCAAAAATGACAAATGACAACCTGTGACAATGCTTTGCTTGGTTGAGAATAACAAATACTGCTCTAAACGTTTGTTAGGTTAGGCATTGACCAAGGTGCTTTGATTAGCAACCTTTTCAGAATTAAAAAGACTTGTTTCCAACTTGCTCATGTCTTCCCAGGTACATTCAAGCCTCAATGCATATTAGCCCAAAAAGAGCGCTTTCTGTACGCTTACATCATGAAAAAAACGTTGAAAATTGGTGGATATATTTTTTTCAAAGTCATAATCCTGCGAAATGACCCGTTTCACTTTGAGAATTACTCATAGAGCATGCGCAGTGTGCATTCATGCAAGTGATTTCTTTACAGTGACTTTTTTTCAACTTCATGTGCCATGATGCAATGCACGGAGGAAGTTTCCAGTTCTCAATAATACACCCGTGGCTAAACTTTAGCTTCAAGAAGCTCTTATGTTGCAACTAGGTGCAAATGACCTGTGCCACTTTCTGATGGTACTGTGTCTGTCATATTCAAAAATTGTAGAGAAATCTTGTTGGAAACATTACAAGTAGAAGAGACAATACAGTAAACTAAAGACACGCTGGCAGACAGTGTGATTCAAATAACCAGTACAATTGAATACCAATCATCAAGTCCAACCATGAGGCTGCCCACTCTGCCCAGTGTGTGTCTGTGGCTGAGTGTGTGATCCAGGCAGCAGATGCAGAGGCCTAGCTTGGCCTGGGTGCTGCCCCCTTTCTGGCCTTGTGCTGTACCAGACCTCACCCCTACCTCTGCTCCTCTCGTTCAGGATCTGAGCTCATGCCGAAAGCCCTCTCCACCAGAATTGTAGGAGGAATCTGGTGGTTTTTTACTCTCATCATCATCTCCTCCTACACGGCAAACCTGGCTGCCTTCCTCACTGTCGAGAGGATGGAGTCGCCCATCGACTCTGCAGACGACCTGGCCAAGCAGACGAAGATAGAATACGGGGTGGTGGAGGATGGCTCCACAATGACCTTCTTCAAGGTTGGTTGTAGCTACATATTATTAAACTGACATCAGTCTGTTCTAGTGTCTAGTGTTTTTACTGCTCTGTTTCACACAGGGATCGACAGATACAAAATATGGGAATGTCAAAGATTACAGTTGTGCTCATAAGTTTACATATTTTGGTCATTTTCGGAGAATATGAATGACGATACACAAGCTTTTCTTTCAGTCATGGTTAGTGGTTGGGTGAAGCCATTTATTAGCAAACAATTGTGTTGGCTCTTTTTAAATCATAATGACAACAGGAACTACTCAAATGACCCTGATCAAAAGTTTACATACCCTGGAGGTTTTGGCCTTGTGGTGTTTTCTTTAAACACAACTTTCCTTTGCTACTGTATTTCCTGTGAGCATACCATATGAACTCCACAAAATAACAAAACACACAACACAACAAGACTCAAGAATAACCTATTACTGACGAGCCTAACCCAGCGGATGTGGATTGTGTGTGTAAGGTTGACTAATTCAGTTCAGCATTATCCTCCCTTGTGCTGTCAAAATGTTAGGGTTCTCAGTCTCCTGTCCCGAGTACATTTCTGTGGATATAGGCCTTAGTAGGTATTGAAAACTTCCACCATTTTTTTTTTCTGTTAGAGTTGGAAACTCATTTTGTTGTGGAAACTGTCAAGATGTGGCAAAATCTTTGATTTCAAACATATAGCATGCTTTAGTTGGTCAGCAAAGTTGATTTTCTTCTAAAAAAATATATATTTATTTTGACATGACAAATATCCGATTTACTCACATATTATTGAAATCAAGTAGCTCTGAATTTAATGGTACCAAGTATTTAATTGAATTCCTTTCAGTTGTTCATATATAGCCATATCTTTATCGTATTATATTCAGTCGTTAGTCTGGGCACGCAAAACCTGCCTGAGGTGATGTTTATTTAATTACAAATTATTAATGGAATTTGCACCAATAAAGGACCAATTAAGTGCCAAAAATAAATTCTCATATAATTAATTGCAGGCCTTGGATGACTAGAGTGTCTGTGGCCAAGCAACTTTTATCCACTTTGCCCAGTTGGTATTCCAGCCTTGCCTTTAAGAATAATTTGTGTCATACATCTCATTCTGCAGAAGATGTGGTCTCAGTGTCTCAGCATAAAGTCTAGCAGTCTTTTCTAGTCTTGGAACAGTGTGAGTTTGTCGGAGTTTCTATTTTCTTATTGTTTATTTATCATTACTATATCACTGATAAGTAATCTGATCGCCAAGGGCACTGGGAACAGTGATGAATAGGGTAGCTATGTCACAAGAAGCCAGTGAAAGGCTATTATGGACGACTTGGGATGAAGAAATGTAACAGCCTCTTCATTAATGGCTAAAAGTATAAACGAGCAACAAATGACAATAATCAACATACACCACCATGTTCTGAACAGACATATTACAATCATTAATTACTCTGAGGCACCTTGGGGAGAACCCCTGAAGACAAGGGCTCCAGTCCGGACCCCTTGACAACTTGTGTGTGTCAGGTGAAAGCCTGTAGCAAAGACAATTTTCATTATGGCAATCTACAGTTACAGCCAACTCAATTGTCCCCTCACATCCAAGTGCCTTTCGGTTCCCAGTCGGTTACAAGCCACAGGCGATCCCTCTCTCCTCCTGGGGGTGTGCCTAGATTCCACTGTAGACACACCCATTCATTCAGTTGCAGGGTGTCACCATGCTGGCACTTCCCTCGTAAAAAACAAAAAAAAACATACAGCATAGATAATGTCTAAACCTTAACCAGATTATTCTACTCCATTAAATCTCAGTGGCAAATACTACACTTTTATCCAACTACATATGTTTTAAAACTTTAGTTAGTCTAGTTAGCATTCACTTTACTGGTTACTTTACTTACTTATTTATACTTATTTATATTTTATATCAATAGCCTAAAGTTGCAGCTAGGTTACATTATTATAGGTTAAGCCACTCAGCAGTATATATAGTTATTAAAATGAGCTCATTCTATACCTGCTGCAGCCTTAAAGTTATGAACACATTAATGCATCAGTAGTCATAATTTGAGAATATACTCTTCATATGTTATTCTGAAATAGACAATAAGAAAGATTCCTTTCTCCAATGTACCCCAGTAGCTCAGATGGTAGACCATGTGACATAAATGCAGACAATATTATGCTTCAGTCTTTTTGTTTTTCAACAGTGCTGCATGGAAGTTAAAGTAATATTGTGGGGTAATACATTATTTAACAACTATGGAACAAACCATTATAGTATAACTATTTTTTTTTTCTAGTTTGGGATTGTAGTTGTATACATGCAATTTCTCATGGTGTTACATTCCTGTTATGCCATACCGTCAGGTGTGTGTGGAAATCAGAGAGCAAACTTTGTATTACCACAATGGAAATATTGTTTTTCTGATTAAATGCATATTGAAGAACAGTATTTTGTTTATTTCGTTTTTCGGTAAAAACATGTTGTGGATCGAAATGATTACATCAATATTTTTTCCATACATTTAAGCTTTTGGTTACTTCACATGAAGGCTGCAGATATGTAGTAGCCTAAATCTGTCCGTGGAAAATATTATTCTTCAGCAGGTATTTTAGTTATAACAACATTGATCCAGCTAAGCATTTATGTGTTTATATATGCACTATTTATTCCGTTTTGGAAATCAAACAACCCGTCACGGACCTGTTAGGGCCCTAACACAGAGGAACAGGAATTTTAAGAGGCTTCATGTGTAAGTGTTCATGTGTGCTATGCCCAACATGTTGCAGAGTTAAAAATCTGAGATGTGAGAAGAGTTTAAAACTCTACCTCTCCATATCGTTGGGAGGTAATGCACCTCTGCACCTATACACTGAAGCCAGGGAAAGCACTAGTGTCTGTATCTTGATTCCCTTTAGCTATTTCCATAAGACGTACTTGGTGAAACAATCAGACCAGTGAGAAACCAGCCACTGTGACATTTACAGGGCATCCAGTGATCATCATATTTTTAACCAGTACATTGCCCCAAAATCTTTCTGCATGCTAAGCATCAAGGCTGAGCGCCTTCCACTTTCGAGAGGCTACCCTTCCCTTCACACTAAAGGATGTCTGACAGCTGCTGGGCAGGTGCAAACCTGTCAAGGCACCAAGGCCAGATGGCATCCCAACTAAGGTGCTAAAACTCTGTGCCATGGAGCACCATTCCATCCTCTACTCTATCTCCTGTATCAGTACCCACCCTCTGGAATCCATCCACCATCATACAACTACTCCAAAGAACACCAACCACAAACGTGGTGCACAAAGGATGCTGTATCAAGTCTCCTCCACTCCCTAATCCTAAAACTACAATCACCAGGCAACTTGGCTTTAACTCTGCCTTCATCACAAATCAGTGCAACCACATAATCAGGAAACTTAACATCTCAACATCCCTCCACTCCTCATCAGCTCGGTTCAGAATTTCCTCAGCGACAGACCATAGGGTGTTATGCACATCATCATCACCCATCATCACCCATCATCACCCATCATCACCCATCATCACGTATCATCCTGTACCATCTCCAACACTGCAGCTGCTCAGGGCTGTGTCCTCAGCTCCTTCCTTTACACCCTGTAAACAATTAACCGGATGCGCCCTTCACCCTTCATCACATACTTCAAATAATCTGATGAAATGTCCACACTTGCACTACTCAATGACAATAACTCCTTTACAGCCTATCAAAACTCAATTTCTCACTTTATATAATATGGCAGTGATAACTACCTGCAGCCGATACCCACCTCCATCCATGGCAATGTAGTTTAGCAAGTAAGCAGCTTCAAATACATCTGACCTATTTATTAACTCAGTTTTGATATCTCCTATCTATAAAAAAAACATTTAAAAAAACTCAATTTCATATGTAAACTCAGAGCTGTATCTCAGTCTCGCCCATGATGTACACATTTTGCTCAGTCCATTTGCCCTTGCACTTCCAATCTCTCAGACATGAACCACAAAGCCATCCCACATTCATAATAGTACTGACCAACCCCTCAAACAACATTTCACATTACTTCCATTTGGTCGCAGATACAGGGCTTTAAAATAGAGACAAGCTTGCTTCAGCTGTAGTTTTGTCCCTTCTGCCAGTTGACAATGTTGTGAGCTATGATTTATGAATGTTTACATGATGATTTTATGAATTGTCTTTGTCTGTGTATGTATCGGTATAAATCTATTCTAGGTTGTACTTGCGTTTAAAACATATCCCCCTCTGGTCCAGTAAATCTAAGACTGTATTCATTACATTACACTTGCTCTAGTTTCAAGTGATCAACTGAGTATGCACCACTTTTCTGTAACTGCTTATCCCACAGGCAATTCCCATATCACCTCACCCTATATCTTTGACTGCAAACTCCATAACAGAAGTCCTGGGCGACCGGGTCCTGTTCAACCCGGAACGTTCTTGCTATGAGGCACCGTGATCAAATCCTACCTTTTTGCCAATGAAATAGCCTGAAACCATACAGAAGTGACAGTTCTGCCACTGCCAAAGCTCTGCTTGGTAATCCCCTCAGTGTAGGATCATATAGAATACCTGCTGCATATCATGTCACGTTAATCCAGCCAAGTTTCAAAACTTCCCTGCATTAGATGTCTTTTCTCCAAGTTTCACTCGCTCTCTCTCTCTCTGTCTCTTTCTTTCTCTTTCTTTCTCTCTCAATCTGTCGCTGGCACTCGGACAGCTTTGAGATTTAGCTTTTATTCACACCTCATTTTCATCCATCTGTGCAACAAGCATACATGGATTCACAGGTAACTCTGTGATTAATATGTCTCTGTGTGTTTCGTCCTCACACTGAAACATGCTTGCATCAATTAATTAAAAAACTGCTGTGGTAATATTTGCAAGCCTCTTTATCATTTCACACTGCAAATTAATAGAAACAACGATTGGTGTTAGAAGCAGCAATTTTGCTTGTTAATCATCGTACCTATGCTGAGGTCCCAATACAGCCATTCAGTTTAGAACCTTAGGTCAGATACCTTTAGTCCAAATCATCAGTTCATAGTATACATACACATAAAACATATATATATATAATTATAGTGGAGTTGAACCAGGTGTGAAGGCTGCAAAATCAGTCCCCACATTTCAAGACTTTGTTTCAGTTTTTGTAAGTATGAAACTATTTGTTTGTCATGAGACTTCAGGACAGTTTCTAACTGCTTGTGACAAAATAAATTGGATATTTTTCGATGAAAAGTCTGAAAATCTCCAGCCATGCTGGAGCTGACCCATAAAAGGGTGTTACTGAGAAGACCACAGAATAATTGTGAAAAAGTGAAAGAGAAAAAATAATTGGAAGTTGATTTTAATGAAATTACATATATCCACCTTATTCTTAGGGTCGTTGCCTATATACGATTATGGGTGGGACTTCCAGTGGGATAGCAGAAGTAGTGGTAAACTCAGGAGACTTAAATCTGTGGATAATAGTATTATTTTTCTAAAATTACATTGCAATTAGTCTACAACTTTGTGTTGTGGAGTGGCTGTTAATGAAAACTTTTCCTTGAACGTCTTTGCGGAGTTCTGGCCCCTGTTGCGTGGTTTGTGACTGTACAAATAACCAAAACAAGCCAAATTTGTGGCTCGACCGACAGTGTTTTGAACATGCCCCAAGCACACAAAAAGGGTTGTTCCTATCTACTTACAGAACACAACTAAGAGAGCATGGCTGAAAAAGTTGAAGAGACCACGAAAAGCTTGTACGTGTGCTCATTTAATTTAGTGGACAAAAAGACAGCAGAGGAAAAAAACCCTCATCCTTCTCTGTGGCTAGGCTACGAAAGAGAAGAAAAATGGGTACTGAAAAGCAGTGACAGCAGTGTCAGGAGACAGTCAGGTATGATTCATGTGTGGCAGATGAAGCATTTAGATCTTTTTACTCAGGTAAAAGTAGCAGTCATACAGTTTGACAATTGCATGCTCTGGTACATCTGGTGTGCATCAAAGTATTATTGACTGTATGGTGGCATGATTTACTGTAGGCTATGTATTTCATAGCATCATAATGTTTTTAAAATCTTAACCTGAAAATTGACTTATGAAGTGCAATAGTTATCTCTAAAATGTTGTGAAGCTGAAAAAATGATGTTGCACAAAATTGAAATTATCAGAATGTTTAACAATAATACAACTATCAAGAAACAAACATTTTACCTTCCACAGTACTGCAGCTGCATGGCTGCAAGATCACCCCTATCCTGCTACACATGAGCACCCAGCTGTTTGTGTTTCACCTAACACTGACAATAAAACCCAGGCCTAGTGATGTGGGACTTGAAGCTTCTGACTCGGTTCAGTGTCAGCCTTAAGGTTGTGATCTACCTCTTGCAGCAAAACGCAACCTACCATAGCGCTTTTCAAATTATTCATAGCATTACCGTCTGTTCCAACGGAGTCAGTGAAATAGGTAAATATACTACTGTACTGTCATATACAAGTACAAGTAAAGGTGCAAGTATAATGTACATGACTGTTTTTTTTATTTGTGCTCTCATCATCACTGAAAATGAGGGCTTAACCTCAATGATTTTTTGAAATTTTAATAAAGGTTGACAGAATGAATTAATGAATATTTTGCCGCTTGTTAGGTCATCCTCCCATCCCTTGAAAGTGGATGGCAGCGGTATGATAATGTCATCCCATTTTAGATGTGAAAAGTGGTGTCCCCCTGAAAAAAGACTCTAAGACCCCCCCCAGGTAGCTAACTGCCAACAAATTGCCACATGTGCTCCTCCATGTAGTATTAGTCATTAGTTTAGTCATATGAGTAAATTTCATTTATCTTTTCAATAAAGTTCCTTATCCTCATTTCTGTTGCTTGGCAACATCTAACTAAACATGGCTGTGATAAATTTTCAGTTTTTCAAGTGACAGTTTTTCAAATTGGGAAAGAATTAGAAATGTACTAATTGCAATTCTCTCTCTCTCTCTCTCTCTCTCTCTCTCTCTCTCTCACACACAGTTTTACCTGTGACTTCTCATCTCTTTACATTTTGTGTGAAATACAAATAAAATAAAAAAATAAAAGTTAAATATAAAGCCCAGTACGGACAGCCTCAAGGGGATTATAATCTGTACACCATACAACACCCTCTATCCTTAGACCCTCTATTTAAAAGGGACATTAATTTTGCCAGGTTCTCAACACTGAAGTGTTTGTGTTTATGGGGTAATATGGTCCTCACAGAAACTGTGTTGGACTATCTTATCTCTGAAAAAAACAACTAAAATACATAGCTGTTGTCATAAATGAAAATTAATTTAGGTTCTAATACTGCTTTATTTGAGCCAAACCAGCCAATCAGGATCAATGTATCCAGTTATTCAACAAACAAAGACACAAACATAGACAAAGATAGAATACAATGTATTAAAAATGAAAATACATAAGTAACTTAAGCCTACAGAACAGTAGCTTTTAAAATGAGATGCCTGTTTTGGCACCATCCCTTGCTTATCTTTTTCTGAATTTTAAGTTATCCTCCGCTGCATAAACATAATCCGTCCACATCTCCCGTCTGAGCTGTTTGAAACACACGGTTGATGATGGATGGGGTGTTTTGATTTGACTTATCGTCAGACTTGATTCAGTGTAGCACAGTCTCAGATTCTGTGCACAAGCATCACAATAAAAAAAAACGGCAAAATAGCTATTGTTTGGGTAATTATTGACTTCTGCTGTTAAGTACAAGTCTAATGTTGGCTAATTATGTTAATGTCAGCACAGGATAGTCTCTGAAACATTGAAGTGTGTCACTTGTCTAGCAGGGACATTCCCTCTGGACTGTCACTACAATAACACTGAATAATTTAATAAGCAAACACACACCACTGCGGTGTCTTGCTTGTTTGCTAATAAAATCACAGCTTATTAAAGGCAGTGCTGATTTTTACCTTGTCTATGTAACGGGGCGATGGCCATCAGAGTGTGCAGCATAGACAGTAGCCCTTTACATAGCTTTAGCACTGAGCTCCATGTCCTCAGGCTATACAAGCCTGAATTGTTTTGCATTAGCCAAAAGACAAAAGGAAGGAACTCAAGCACGGTGATTAAATCAAGCAGATAAAACCTATTGAGATGATGTGCTTGATACCAGAGAGTAGAGCGAGGTAGCGTATGGAAGAGAGGATGTGGAGGCTATTCCAACTCAAGGTTCTGTGATCCAAAGTGTTTATGATCACATGAATACAATTCACAAGGAAAGACCAGCATACTGAATATATTTATAATAATGGATGAATATTTTTCCAACTGCAATTTCTATGAATCTACATTTAATAAGTCAGTCCCCTTTTCATAGCCTTTAACTAGGGACTGACACTATCGGTAAAGCATTGTTTAACTGCATCATTAATGTTAATCAAGACAGAAAGACAGGAGTCTCCTGGATCAATTGATATTATTGCTATGAAATATAACTATTTAATTTTACACCAGATAAAACATATCTGTTTGGGTTTGTACATGGCCCTAAATATTACATTACCCAGGAGCATTGGCCGTCATTGCTATAGAGAAGAAGCCAGTCACAGATATGAGAGTTGTAGCAAATCTAGAATGGTTTGTAGTTTCAACTGGAACAATAATAATGGTTTTTTTTTTGTTGTTGTTTGTTTTGTTTTTTTAAAACTAATTTTCTGTCCAAAATTGACCCTATTCACGTGGTGGCCATTTCTCTCTGACTTTGTGCTCAGGACGGGAAGCTCTAATGATGGGATTATGTTATGCTCCTGTGTTATCCAGTGTTTTAGTCACAGGCTGCAACAAATGTGTCCAAGATATGGGTTGATACCTAAAAAAATAATTTATGCCTGTTACAATTTGTAGGTTGTTGTTAAGTTGGACACAAAAGCGGACACTAACACAGGAATAAGGTAGGAAGGATTAAGAACAAAAAGGTTGCTTTATTTCACAAAAACTGAAATCTTAAAAAAAAAAAATAAAGCAAAAATTCCAAAAAAACAAAGTATTAACAGCAATGCTATTACAAAGTACAACCAAATGCAAAGTTCAAATCAGGAAACATACAAAAAACAAGAAACCATACCATGTGGAGAGAAGCGGGGAAACACTGGAAAACTCAGGAACAGGCTCAGGTGAAACTCAGGGGAATCACACAGGAGGATTTCCCAGCAGAGTAAAACAGGACCAACGGACAAAGACATCAGGGAGCACGCAGAGTATATGCACAGTGCTGGCTGTCAAACAAGACACAGGTGAACATAGAAAAAGGGCGGGACATTTCACACAAAGGGAAGAACTGAAAAGCAACACCTGACACAAGAAGGCAAAACTTCAAAGTAAAACAGGAAATCACAGAAACACAAACCGACATTGACAAAGCCTTTCCTATCTTATTTCATATAGTGCAGCACTGTTAAACAGCTTGGAAGTTTAGCTGTTGTCTAACAGAAGCTTATGCTTTTTTACTACCTATTGTCTTTTAATTGATTTGCTTGAAAATGAAATGATATGGATTTGTAAGATTCCCTGTGTTATACAGCTTGCAATCTGGAACACAGCAGTGTCCCAGTTGACAAGTCGGATGAAAAGGTCCACTGTGTGAATATGGTCTGTTGTCTTTTCAGTTACAGGTCAGTTGGGAAGTGCAATTTGTCACATTTACCATGTTTATATGACCTGCAACATGGAATTCAGCAGCATAACAGGCATACACTGTCTTGCTTTTTATTTCAGTGTCCATGTTAACAGGTTAGAGCAGACACACTGCTGGCTTGAGTCGTGTGGCCTGGCATGTCAGGTGAGGCTGCAGCAGCACTCATCTAGACATTCAGAGTCTCGCCTGTTTTTACCGCAGCACGTGCACAGTTCTCAGCAAAAATCATATCAGCCTCTTATTACAATTTTAGTGTCTGTATCTGTAGAATCTGTCGCTGACATGAAGGGAATACACACAGGTGAAGGGTAGTTCTTTTCCAACACACTTGTGTTCTCTCCCTCCCTCTCTTCCCCTTTTTTAGATAGGTAAAGGAAAATGACATTGATAATTATCAAAGGCAAACCCATGTACAAGCTAGCCGCCTGTGTGAACACCTATGTAAGTGAGCAGCAGCAGCTCGGCAATGCAGCCGCCATGCACTCAACGCGCTGGATATGCATTGCATCCGTAACATTACACCAGCATTAAATCTTTTCCACCCTCAGTGTGATTTGTTTCAAGTTGTATCTCATCTAACAAAAACAAATCAGAACACATAGCCTACTGCTGGAATAACAGAATCTTCAGAACTTGCTCTTAAATTCTTCAGTTGATACAAGCGTGTGTGTGTGTGTACGTGTTTTTTATCTGTTTTTTTGTAACGATTACGCCAAAGCCTGTTTATAAATGGAGGGAAACGAAGCACGTAGGGTTGAAAAGGGCAAACAAGTGTTATACTGTAAGTTGTCCAGGCATAACCAAACCTTAAAGAGGCAGTAATCAATAATGTTATATAAAAGAAACTACATGGAATTTTCATTGTTTTTTGTTCATAGTTCCCTTCATATGCAGTGCCTTGCTAAAGTATGTGATGTGCACTGTTAGTTTCTGCCACACCTAGACCCTCATTTATCAAACGAACGTACGGCAGAAAACCGTGCGTACAACCATTTCTACGCAAGCTTCAGTATTTATCAATTTGGACATGAGCGGAAGCTACGATCAGATCTCACGTCAGGTCTGAGCTCATGTACGCAAATCTGAGTCTGTGGATTTGCGGTGCAGCGCAGCGAAATCTGGCTGAGTCTGAAAATAATTATTGAACAAACCTCAGCTGTCATTAAGCATAAGCAGTCACATATTTAGAACAGATCAAAAGGGATTCTTAAAACGAATAAAACAAAACACTAAAATTTTGATTAAAAAAAGGCCCACATTTTTATTGATACCACTTTTTTGTAAAATAAAATATGATAGGCTAAATAACATGACAACTTATTAATGGAATACCTAATAACCCCGCTGGCAAAGCTGCTACAGAGCAGGAACGCAGATTCAATAGTGTCAAATGTGTCGTTCGAACGAACAAATCTTTTGAGTGAACGAACTGAATGGAATCGCTTCATGAACTGATCCGTTCCTTTCTCAGTTCAGTTGAGCTCAGCCGCGAGCATGCCGGCTGGGAGTGGGACTGCCGCGACTCACGGGAACGTTGATGACTTGAATCACGTTAGCGCTGCGATTCGTTCATGATTACTGAACCTACTGCACACAGAGAACTGTCGCTGAAGACGTGATTCTCGTTCACGTACTCTGCTGAGAGTGGCGCAGTGTCACTCACTCACTCACTCACTCAGGGCAGAGGAGTTAAATCCCGTTCAGAAACCATACTGCTAAAATTAGCGCTGTGTTGCTATGTTGCTGTGACGCTGCTGTATACCCCAGAGAAAGTCTTATATTATGTTATATTATTTTGGGCTGTTCAGTTTTGCACAACATTGCATTAGTGAATGGAGCCTCTAGCGGAACAAATCAGGCCGGGCCGGGGGCGGGGCAAATGACCGGGCCCTTTTAACCCAAATAATAAAGCTCATGATAACATCATTTTACAACATACACATGCCCGCAACAGCGGAGCTGACAAGCTTCTCCACCACGGAGAGCAACTATGTCATTTGGAAGTCCATCAAGCGGACATGAAGTATAACAAACCAAGAGAACAACAAAAACATTAGGCTACATGAACACTAATAATAAAACAACACAAATTCAAAGCAGTTCAGCACCTCGGATAGCGACCGCATCATTTTGACAACCATTTTAACTATTTCTAGCTATAAAGTTTAGTGAAACTGGCACAGCGGCCCACATGTTCACATACACCATTTCAATATGAAGTAGCCTACTATAGGCCTACTCACCACTATTTGAAGGGCATACGATGAGCCTTGCGCTCCGCGAACTCGTAGACGATGCTCTGTATGTCCATTTTCTTTGCTCTCTCATTCTCTATGGACAACATGGCAAGTCCACTCAATCTCTCCTGTCCCACTGTGCTCCTCAAGTGGTTTTTAATGAGTTTTAACTTGGAGAATGAGCGCTCACAGGTTGCAATGGTGACGGGAAGAGTCAAAAATAAAAGGCGGGCGGTGCAAACGTCACTTAATGTAGAAGTTACTGCTGGGCGGTTGACAAGGACGGTTGGTGACGAGTTTTACCCAAAATACACTTGGAGACAATATCGGCAATCAACTTTTAAATTTTAAATTTGCGCGCCATAAAGTTAAATGTGAGAGTGAAAATAAAGCCAGTCATGCAGCACAACATTTTATTTCATCATTTTACACCTACTACATCACTAAAGTCAGTCAGTCTTGTAAAGTTTTAAGCAACCATGACTCAACCTGACTGGGGCAACCTATATAACTCCTGTATGAATCTGCCTGATATTGAATATTCAACAGACTGTGCTCAAACTCGGGGCTCTTCTGGACATTAGTCATGGGAAAGCTCGTCCCTCCAGCTTCCCTGATCCGTGCTAGAGGCCCGGCTTTCTCAAGTCCTGCCTCCTGTCGGCATCCCGGGGGCGTGCCGCCCCCCCCAGTCCCCCCTGAAGCTCCGCCCCTGAATGGAGCCTTTAATGTGCCGGCGCTGCCAGGATGCCGATCTCCATCTCGGAAAAGTTTCTCTTCTTGCCAGAGTTTCTTCTCTCCATATTTGACCTCAGTGGCCGAGGCCTCCGAACTAGGAATATTTCAGGGCGTAACATGTTAGTGACGATCGAATTCAGCAGGCGCATTTATCAAGACCTGATCATTCGTACGCTGGAATTGGTCAGATACAAATGCTTCATAAATCACACCTGAGCTGTGGGTCTCTGCAGCTCCTCCAGAGTTATCATGGGCTTCTTGGCTGCTTCTCTGATCAATGCTCTCCTTACCAGCCTGTCAGTTTAGGTGGACGGTCATGTCTTGTAGGTTTGCAGTTGTGCCATACTTCAATTTTCAGGTGATGGATTGAACAGTGATCTGTGAGATGTTCATAGCTTGGGATATTTTTTCACATCATGTTTTAAACTTTTCCACAACTTTATCCCTGACCTGTCTGGTGTGTTCCTTGGGCTTCATGATGGTGTTTGTCCACTAATGTTCTCTAGCAAACCTCTGAGGCCTTCACAGCACAGCTGTATTAACACTGAGATTAGATTACACACAGGTGGACTCCATCTACTAATTAGGTGACTTCTGAAGGCAACTGGCTGCACTGGATTTTATTTCGTATCAGAGTAAAGGGGGATGAATACTTTTGCACACCACACTTTTCAGTTTTTTATTTGTAAAAAAAAAATTCAACCATGTATCATTTACCTTCCACTTCACAATTGCGCACTAGTTTGTGTTGGTCCATCACATAAAATCCCGATAAAATACATTTACATTTGTGGTGAAAATGTGACAAAATGTGAAAAAGTTCAAGGGGGGGAAAACTTTTGCAAGGCACTGTAACTCAGTCACATGTAATCTGACAGCTAACAGATTCTGTTGCTCAGTAATGGTCAGTTTGTTGAGATAGGTACAGTTATCAACATCCCCTCATAATATCATGTCTTAATAATTATAAGCCAACAGCATTATATAGCTTGGCACTACCAAACTGTTCTGTTGGCAGTGATTGTCTTAAGATCCTCTGCACTTAATGAATTCCACTTTTTTTCTGATCAAGGAGTATATTTCTGTTGTCAACTGACCAGGCTCCCTGGCCCAATTTAATCCCTGATACTGTCCCAGTATCAACCGTAACCACAATTCATAACATCAGAGATAAAATTCTCAGAAGAAAAATCTCCTCCTGGATCCTCATTGTACCATACAACTCGCTGTGATATTTTGTCTTGGAAAATGGAACCATAGGCTCTTTCCTTCTTTGTGTCATAAATCCTTTCATCTCATCTTGTGAGGAAGGCAACACGGATAACTATACAGAAATAGCCACCATTATCTCACTGATCTCATTCCCCATGTAGCTCATCTAGAGGCATCAGCATCAGGCATCAGAAAATGTTTTTTTAACAAAACCAATAAATTTACTACTTGTATGTGAAGGGTGTGCTTACAGTGTTGAACTGAATTATCACCAGCTCTGCAGCTCACCTCAGCTTATGGGGCATAGAAGTGTCTTTCAGCTCATTGTTTTGGTTAGCTGTTTTGGTTTGGTTTCATCTCTCTCATTAGCATTACCTTTAGCCGCAGCAGCCTTCTGTTTTAAACAAAAAGCTCTAAAACCCTGTTTACCTACCCAGCACCATGCAGTAGATATTATTGTTAGACTACAAGACATTTACAAGCACTAAAATGTGTTAACAGTTTATGGACTTCTTAAGAATAGCATGACGATAGCATCACAAACACATTTATTTATTCACTTATTTACTGTATTTTTTGCAACTAGATCTAAAGGGAGAACAATACCTTGGTTAATAGATCCAAAACATGCATGCTTTTTGTAGATACATTTAATTTGCTATTGCCTACTGCTAGAAAAGGTGCATAATTAGGCATCATTTACCCCTAACAAGGCATTGTTTCTTGCATTCGATAGCTGCAGAAAGCATAATTAGGTTTGAATAAATTAATTATTACGTTTATTTTTTTTAATCTTATTAAAACAACATACAAAAAAAACAGTAATGTGTTTGTAATGCTATCATGCTTAACAACAATAGAAAGTCATGAGTGCTTAGAACTGTCTTGTCATCTGACAATAGCCATTTTATTATGCTATATTTACCACTTACAGCACCTTAGGACTTAAATGGGTCTCATCACCAGTTAGCTAATGACTTTAATGTTTAGTATCACTCGATTGATCAAGTAATCAGGCTTGTTTAACTACTGTCTTGGGTGAAGAGCTGCAGATATTTTATATCTTCGTTATTTTAAATATTGTTTTTTCTCAATTGGTTCTAATGACTTGTCTTGTTTGTGTTCACCTATAAACTTTAAATTATATTCATATAGTCTTTATTCTCTTAATTGGTGTACATGTTGGACAGAAGTTCTTTCACAATTCAGCATTTTATCCAGTTTAAGCAATAATTTATGATTTACTTTTTAGAAGTTGTCATTCTACCTACATGCTTAAGTTGAGTAAAAGGTGTTGTTCATCAAAAGGCAGTTTATTTTTAGCCTCGAGGCAAAGCTAACGTGTCTCCTTTACTGAGGATTTTAAGACATTTTATTTTTGGACTTTACTTCTTGAGCACAGTCCTGTCCTGTCTTTATTACACATCATTCAGTATGATGCTGCTTGGCTCTTGTGAATTTACCATCTCCAAACTGAAGATGAAGTTGCCTGCAAACAAACTGGATGAGAGTAAGAAACTGATCCTGGGATTTTCCAATGTTGCAGCAGCCCAGTTTAAGTGTATCTCCATCTCAAAAACCTTCGCAGTTACATGGAATCCGCCCCTGCCTCGCTCTCTAGTCTGTGGGAATGATAATATAACTTCTACTCAGTCAGGCTCAGTTGCAGCTGGTGTTGAGCTGGTCTCTGCATCGGTTCTGCACCTGAGGGAAGACATCTGGCCCAGTCTCAGAGCCTGAGCCCTGGAGTCTTCTGAAGCGTAGATGATCATGTGGCTTGTTGTCGACTCGACCCTGTGAAGTCCTGCAACTTGAAAATATGCTTCAGGCATTGGATAACGTTGGCTGTCCATCTTCTCTGACTCCAAATGAAGGCTGTCTTCTGGCTCAGCTGCCGCTCAAGACACCAATGATGCAATTCAAATATGCATCCAGGACTACCCTTCCATCTTGAAAAGTCATTGCACATACTGGATAAAATGACATTCATGAACAATGATCTTAGAAAATCAAAGATGACTTTATTCACCTGAAAAAGTGCTGCAAGTGGCAGGTAAACACTAAGTCACTCTAGATTCTCTGAAAAATCTATCAGACAGCTCCAGCTGATCTGGAATGCTGCTGCCAGGGTTGTAACAAGAACCAATAAAGCTTGATAGTAATCAATAATCAAACTACTCCATATGATCCATAAATCACTGAACAGGTTAGGTCCTGTATATTTGCCAGATCTTCTGACACGGCAGGTGCCTCGCAGACCCTTCAGGTTGGCTGGATTCTGGATTACTGGCTGCTCCCTGCATGAAAACTATGTGTGATAAAGTTGCCTTTAGCTTCCATGCCTCTCAAATGTGAAACAAATGCTAGTGTCCAGTCCCAACTATTTCTAAAGCTGATGTTGATGTGATCAGAGCAGAGCCTAGTGATCTAGTGCAGTGAAAACAGAAGTGGTCCCAGCACTGAGCCTTGTGGAACACCAGTTTCCAGAAAGCAGGGTTTGAACAAGGAGCCATATGACCCGAAAGGTTAAATTTGTCAGGTATAATGTGAACCAGGTTAGAGCAGAGTCATCTATGCCAAGTTCAGCCAAAGTGGAGAGGAGGATTAGGTGGTTGACTGTGTCAAACGCATAAGATAGGTTGAGGAGAATGAGGACGGATGAGTCTGATGAGGCTCTGGCAGCACGGAGGGACTCAGTCACTGTGAGGAAGGCTGTCACAATGGAGTGACCAGTCCTGAAGCCTGACTGATTAGGGTCAAGGAGGTCATTTTATGAAAGATAGGAGGACAGTTGGTTGTAGATGGCAAGTTCCAGGGTTTCAGCCAACGCACAACCATGAATCAGCCTTTATAATAACACAAGAATTCAAGCTTGGTGGATGGCTTTAAAATCCCAGATACTACTGTAGTCCATTCCGTTTCAGCGATGGCTAAATGTATTTCTAATTTTAGCACAAAAATAAGTTATTTGTCACAACACGTTCAGGAAAGATCATAAAAATAAATATATTTAAATATTTTTAATAATAATGAAATATCACCCACCAACTCAAGTTTTGAATGACATTTAGTAAATAATATAATCATCTAACAAAACACATTTGCGCTGAAAATTGTTTTAAATGCGCACGGCAGATATTAGCATATGCCATTTTGATCAATTAATTACAAAAGTTGTAATTAATTAGATACGTTTTTTAAATGACTTGACAGGCCTAATTATTTGTGAGTTTGTCGGTCTATGTTATTGTTTTTGTTCTGTCTGCTTATTGTTGATTTAATTTATCATTGGTTTTTTTTGTTGTCTGTTCGCTTTGTTCTAAATATAATTTTGCCTGCTTTTTTTGTGTCTACACTTTCTTTCTCATGCTTCGACTGTGATCCGTTGCTTCTGAGTATGAATTGTTTTGCCTTCATTGGTTCGTTTTCACATTCACATTGACTGTTGTCATGACCTCAGTATCGTGTGAAATTATTCATATTTTTAAGATGAGATAATCCTTTATTGATCCCCAGAGTGAAATTCAGGTATTTACATGTCTTTTTCCTGCAAATATCATTAAGGTTTTAATCCATGTCATGTAAAGTTTGACACTATAGCAGATAAAAAAAAAATATATATGACAGAGCATCCAATGTGATTGTGAGTGCAGAACTCGTTTTCCTTTATAGTTACTTGTGTTTAGAGTCAAAAGTGTATCATAAACAGTACACATTAGAATGAGAGAGAGAGAGAGATGCTTCATGAAAGCAAAGTTGTTGTTTGTACTGACAAAAACTGTGTGCTATTTCACACCGCTCTCTGGATTCTTTTGATTATGGTCCTTTGGAAATTATGCAAACCACTTTTGCAGCGAGTCCTGACAAGGCACAACAGAGTGTGTGTTGTCGATGACAATTCAAGGGCTACACACACACACAATTTTTGATAAATAAAGGACTGTCAATATATTGTCTCCTGCAAATAATGCTGCAGGGTCTTCCTGGATTAACAAGACACTACATTGGTAGTGACACTACATTGGTGGTACGATTGCAAATCGGATTTATATCTTTCCTAGAAACTCTACCATTACAAATAAAACCAATACTAACAAGCACAACATATTGAGCCAGAAAACAAGTTAACTCCCCCATACTTGGTAAATCCCATGACATCACTGATGACATAAGGGGGAGAATTAAAGCAAGAACTGTTATGCCTGTGCCACACTGCGACATGAGTGAGCATATGTTCTAACCAAAATAGTCTAAAAATGACTGTTATGTCCACATACCAGTGTGTCACTACACTGTAAGAAATAGGGATACAGCAGGAGTCTGTTTCAGTCGCCAAAGGTACAATCTACACTAATGTACCCCCGAAGGCTAAATATAATAATTATGACCACCAGCCTAATATTGTTTTGGGCCCCCCTTTGCTTTTGCTGTGGTATCCAGCACCAAGATGTTAGCAGCGGACCCTCTAAATCTTGTAAGTTGCGAGTTTGGGCTTCCATGGATTTGACTTGTATGTCCAGCACATCCCACAGATGCTCAGTTCAATTTTTGCTTTGTAGCACGCGCATTATCGTGCTGAAAGAGGCCAAAGCCATCAGGGAATACCGTTTCCATGAAAAGCTGTACATAGTCTGCAACAATGCTTAGGTAGGAGGTACGCATCAAAGTAACATCCACATGGATGGCAGGACCCAATTCTTCCAGCAGAACTTTGCCCAAAGCATCACACTGCCTCTGCCAGCTTGCCTTCTTCCCATAGTGCATCCTGGTGCCATGTGTTCCACAGGTAAGCGACGCACATGCACTCGGCCATCCACTTCCTCCATTGTTCCGTGGTCCATTTCTGATGTTCACGTGCCCATTGTTGGTGCTTTCGGTGGTGGACAGGGGTCAGCATGGGCACCCTGACTGGTCTGTGGCTATGCAGCTCCATACGCAACAAACTGCGATGCGCTGTGTATTCTGACACCTTTCTATCAGAACCAGCATTAACTTCTTCAGCAATTTGAGCAACAGTAGCTCATCCGTTGGATCGGACAACGCGGCCCAGCCTTTGCTCCCCACGTGCATCAATGAGACTTGACCCTGTTGCCAGTTCACCACTGTTCCTCCCTTGGACCACTTTTGATAGATACTGACCACTGCAGCCCGGGAACACCCCACAAGAGCTGCAGCTCCACTCATCAAGCCACACTAAATTCATTGTTAAATGAAGCCAATAACAATAGATCAATCAAAAAAATAATCAATACATCAGTCCATATAAAAAACATTATCAGGTGCCGCCCTACAAAGAACACATCAGGGCCCTGAGTTTCTCTCTCCTCCGTCTGGAATAAGACGCACTGTTCTATTTCCTCATTGACTCAGTCCATATCAAAGTGTGTGTGGAAGCGCTTTGCATCCACTGTGCTACTGTCTAAAGTAAGGGTACGTTTATTGCACATCATTTTTTACCTTTATAAACAACATCTAAACATAGAATTCGGTTCAGTTCAGATTGGGACAGGGGCCGATATGGGCATTTTTCCAGGGATCGGGAATTTTGAATGTGGGCCCAAGTCCGTTTTTTTTTTTTTTAACATCAGAGCACAATTTGTGGCAGAACGCAGAAGCGAGATGAGATAATCCTTTATTGATCCCCAGAGTGAAATTCAGGTATTTATATGTCTTTTTCCTGCAAGTATCATTAAGGTTTCAATCCATGTCATGTAAAGTTTGACACTATAGCAGATAAAAAAAAATAAAAAATGACAGAGCATCAAATGTGATTGTGAGTACAGAACTCGTTTTCCTTTTATAGTTACTTGTGTTTAGAGTCAAAAGTGTATCATAAACAGTACACATTAGAATGAGAGAGAGAGAGAGAGAGAGAGAGAGAGAGAGATGCTTCATAAAAGCAAAGTTGTTGTTTGTACTGACAAAAACTGTGTGCTATTTCACACCGCTCTCTGGATTCTTTTGATTATGGTCCTTTGGAAATTATACAAACCACGTTGCAGCAAGTCCTGACAAGGCACAACAGAGTGTGTGTTGTCGATGACAATTCAAGGGCTACACAGACACACACACACACACACACACACACACACACACAATTATTGTTAAATAAGGGAACTGTCAATATATTGTCTCCTGCAAATAATGCTGCAGGGTCTTCCTAGATTAACAAGACACTACATTGGTAGTGACACTACATTGGTGGTACGATTGCAATCGGATTTATATCTTTCCTAGAAACTCTACCATTACAAATAAAACCAATACTAACAAGCACAACATATTGAGCCAGAAAACAAGCTAACTCCCCCATACTTGGTAAATCCCATGACATCACTGATGACAAGTGTAACAAAAGAGCTGCTTTGAATACTACTCATTTGGTAAGATAAAATATTACAGAGAAGGTAATTAAATTCATCACTCTGCGTCCATGCCTTTTTACGCGTGGAACGTATGGAATATGTAAAAAGCAGTGGATGATATGGAATTATCCAGGAAAATATTAGTTAAGGCCGAGTATCGGATCGAGATTCGTTATCGGCAGATCCTAAATATTAAAGGACTTGGATTGGGATCGGTGTAAAAAAAAAACTTATCGGGACATCCCTAATAATAATCTAATATACAAGTAATGCAAAACTAATAATTGCTTGAGATTGTGAAATGTAGTAGGTAGGGAAAACTGGTTTTACCCTCGATCAATTTCCCTGGACTGGGATACGATCAAATAAAATTACATGTTTTATTTCTTGGCATTCTGTGTGTGTAACAGAAAGCAGCAGCAGGCCTGGGCAAGGAGGACTACTGTGACAATATACCTAATTGGGATTACAGTGGACCTTATTGTTCACTTAATGGGCCATTGTCCAACAGGTCTCCCAGCCCCCACAAGGTACACTGTCACACTGAGAGCGAAAGCCTTTGTAACATTACAAATTTGGTGTTTCATTATTTTTTTTGAAAAAAAATAAATAAAAAAAAACTGTTTGAGAGGCTGAATAATCTAACAAGGCACTGACTAAAGATGGCTACGTTTGGATGATCGGGGAACAAACCTCCAGCGCTGCGATCTGCAGACAAGCGACCGTATGGGGCTGTCCACACCAAGATCAATAACTAGGCTTTAACAAGAACAATGTAATCTGTGGCACCAAAAATGGAATGCAAAACTTTGACAGCAGTTTAGGAAAATAAATATTGATTGATAACATGACCTTAAAATTGCGTTAGCATGTAGGCCTACTTATACAAATTCAAATGTCTTCTTAGTGTTTTTTTTATTTATTTTTTACCTCAGTCTCTAAAATAACAACAGAGATGAAACAATGACAGCATGGTATCTAAATCACAGTATCCCAAATTATCCCTAATAATTATTCATTCTAATATATCATGCATACTGTGAATACTAGTGATCTTATCTGTATTTGCAATGTTGCGCAATCCTGCACTCTACAGTATTCAAAGTCCATCAGCCCATAACTTAAGGTGATGTTTACTGTTGCTATGGCAACAACTGGCCATATTAGCATTGTCTGAAGAACAATAAACTGTATTTAAATAAAATCAATAGTTATCACCAGCCATAGTCCTTACAAACTTAACTATTGTGTTGTCACGGGTTAAATTGTCAAAATGAGAAAATTACAGCTCAAATCCCCGAGGAGCTACATTAGCATTAGTGACAGTTACATCCACAAGAATGCAGTTACCTATAGTTCCCTCAATCAACGAAATGAAGATGTGCACCAAAAGGGATTCAGAAGAGGGTATACGCAATGCTGACTAAAAAAAAAATAATAAGAATAATAAGAATAATAATAATGCATTTTATTTGAAGGCGCCTTTCAAAGCACTCAAGGACAAATATGTAGTTATATGGCGTACAACTGCACCACTGGTTAAATTTATATCACAAGTCAATCTGGGTGTATCCCACTCTGCCACAACTAGTTGACAGTGATCTCCACTCTGCCTTCGAGCTTGGGGTAAACATTTACTTATACACGTTCAAATGACCTCTTAGTAGTTTTTCATAAATAATTATATATATGTATATATATATATATATATATATATATATATATATATATATATATATATATATATATATACATATATATCAAGGAGTTAATATAATAACAACAGGAGTATTGTGTAGCCTGATTCTGCACTCAGAAGTCATGTGCTGTACATTTACAGTATTCACATTCTATCAACCAACAGGGTAATGTGATGTTTATCGTTGCTATGGTAACAAGTGACACCTGCCCTTAGCACATATTAGCTAGCTTAGCCCCATTGTCGGGAGAACAATAACCCAAAATCAATAACAGCTACGAACAGGCACAGCCCTTACAACCTTAATGTTATCATCACAGTTACAGTGTTACATTCATTGGCAGCTGTAAACACTCATTTGAAAAATACATGTGTGGGTTTGGTGCCTACCTGTATACTCAACATATAAGGAGTAATTAACGTTTATAATCATCAGAGAACATTACACGTTGTTTTTGGTATCTATCTGTTTATCAAATATATCCGTACGTGTGTGAATGGGTCAATGAGAGGCATTAACTTACAGCACTTTGTAGAAGAGCGCTTTATAAAGTTTACCCAGTTCACTTGTATTAGTTCACGGGGCAGAGCTGCCACATCCAAAAAGGGTGCCGACGTCGACGTTCGATTCAGTGCTCAATGAGGCGTCTATGTACATATGTCTATGGCAGTTACCAATAGTTCCCTCAAATAATGTAATGAAGAGGGGATTTAGAAGTGGGTATATGCACTGCTGGCTGAAAAATATGTAGTTATTATAGTCAACACAAATTAATCTGGCTGTACCACCACAATTTGCCACAGCTAATTAATAGCAATCTTCACACTGCCTTCAAGCTGGGCATAAACATATACTGAAGACTGTATGTTTCACTTATAGGCTTGTGCAAGTACAAACAGTAACTTAACATTACACACCTTTAGTTGATTTAACTTTAGCTGTTAAAGTTAAATATCAGTCATATTAACAGAGAGTTACACTACATACATCTGTTTCCTGTTGACTCAACCAGCCAAAATATGGATAGCGCAACTCTGCCATTGCTGAGCCCATTGTGGCCAAACGGGGTATAAAGTAAACAAAAATAAAGCCATTTAACAGCATGGCTCACCTACAAAATGCAGCTGAAACTTGTGTGTGTCTTGTGACTTAGCTATTAATGTTGACACTACACTTCTATTGTTATTCTTTGACAATTTGACAAGCAATAGACCGAACATAACTGCATAATTGAAGACAGTCGGAAACAGTGTTGACTTCAAATGCATTATGAATGCTGATGTGTGCATTTAGTAATCTACCTTAACAAGTCAATAGTAAGCATAAAAATAGATAAAAAAAAATTTCGTCAGTGACTATGACTTTGAATTGAACCGAACACAACCATTTGAGTCAGTAAGGCTATTTATGACCAGTTCATTTTGGTAGGTTAGAACTTCTTCTTGCAGCTGTGATGTGGTTTGACATTTATCGCCATGTCTCCCAATTGTCTTTCTTTCTTCCGTCACAAATTAAACACTTATAAAGCAGTTTTGTTTACAATTCTGTTGAAAATCAGGCCCTTCTGATTACTTGGCCCATTTATTGCTGTGATAGTTTCTTGCAAAAGGAATCAAGAAAAAAAAGTGGTTGTAGCTGTTGAGCAATGAAGCATTCAGAGCACGAGGCCTTGACAAAGCATTCTGCTTAGTTTCCATTTTTTGCAAAAAACATACATTTAAATTCCTAACACAAACCTGCAGTCAGCCTCCCATTCAGAGAAATCCCCTACAGGCTCTGTCAGACAGCTACACCACCCTTCCACAGAAAGTTCAGCTTCTCCTCTGAAAACAAGACATTATTTTTTCTATTTGCTTCACTTCTCTAGGTGCATGTGAAGGAGAGGAGTGAGTTTGGATCAGCAAGCCTTGAAATATCATGGAACAGCTTACAGTAGCTATGGAGCGTGTTTCCTGGCCAGCGGTGCAGAGTCAACAAAATAACAAATCAAACTAAAGATGTGCTGCAGGACCTTGGGGAAAAGGCAACAAAAGTGCACAGTAATCATCCCAGAGTTCTGTAAAATCATAGAGCAGACTTAAAGAGGGCAGACTCATTTAACATGATAATGTTGTTAGAGACACAGGCTATATTTACCTCATGATATTCATCAAGAAGAATGCAGACTACTGCATGGCCCTGTGACACTGACTGTCAACATTTGCAAAGTTTATTAAACAGTGACTTATTTTAGGTAATAAATTACATGTATAATCACTTTATTAAACTGATGGGTGGACTGTGGAGAGGAGGTTTGCATGTTGTAGGTTTGTTTCTGCATTAGGGTTAGGGTTAGGGTTTCTGAATTGATAGTGTCAAGCATCTACAGATAAAGGAATGAACCCAACGTTTCCCTTAATATATGGCTCTGTGGCAATGCTTATGTATTTTTGTTTGCGCTTGGCATTATGCTACATGTTATGGTTACATCCTCAATGGCTGATTAATTTTTCAAATTCAGCTATTGTGTAGTCTGCACTTTATAACTGTAAATACTAAGTGGAGCGGAGTGCTTGAATCCTGATGAAAGATTTTACTTTAAACCCCTTTTGGCCACAAGGTGCTCAGCAATGGCAGAGTTGCGTTATATGTATTTCAGCTAGTAGACTCTACAGGAAGCAGATGTATGTAGGGTTACGCTCTGTTATTACGACTGCCTTGGCTGATATGTAAGGGATAATGTATAGAACGGCGGTCTGTTACACGAAAATAACTGACTGCCGAACATTGGGAAGCCCCATTCAAGTGAATGAAGCATTCTGCAGCATTAAGAGGAGCCGTGTTATAAAGTTAAATATCAGCCTTGTTGCCTCTGATTCTTGTATTTCTTATCACTACGTGCTGTGCAATGTAGCTCCTCAGGGATTTAAGCTATTTAATCCTGACAATTTAACCTGTGATAACACATCAGTTAAGGTTGTAAGGACTATGTCTGTGTGTAGCTGTTGATGATTTTGTTCAAATCTATGCAATTTGAATTTTTATGGATTATTGTTCTTCAGATGTCCAGTTGTTTCCATAGTAATGGCAAACATCACATAACCCTATTGGCTGATGGAATGTGAATATTGTAGGGTACAGAGTCAGGCTACACAATACTTTGAATGTTGCCGTATATTTTTGTCAATTTCTTTATTTTTTATTGTGTTGTTATTATAATAGCTATCTGATGGAAAAAAAACACATTATGGTGGCCAATCACATAGGCTGGCGATCAGCAGGACCTGTTATTTAGCATATCAGCACTATAGCGGGAACTAGGGTTGCCCGAAAAATAAATGAGGGACACCTAGTTGGCAGGGCCGGCCGACCCGATTGATGTCTTTTATGTATTATTGATCTATTTTATGTATTCATCTATCAGTTGTATGTGTTTATTACACTAAACATTTTTTTGGCCATAAAATACCGACATTGATTGCTCATTGGACTCAAAAAACATTCTTATTTTTTTTACACACCATATTTGCCTCTGCTGTTGCTTGGTGGGTGACAAACCGGTCAAGGGTCCACCTGGTTGTCCCTCACATTTTTAATGTGTCGACCACGAGAAGCATGCTGTTTCACGTCAAACAGAAAAAGTGCTCCGGCAGACAGTGCAGTGTGCCTTGTAGACATTATCTACACTTTTTCCAGCCACATGTTTTCTTTTTCCCATTCGAGTCTGTATTTTTGCAGCCTTTTCTTTTTTTTTTCTCGGAGGAGTAACATTACTGCTTGTGGTGGAAAGCGTACAGTCTGCGGTGTCCTGTTAATCCCTGTCGTCCATGTTAGCCATGCTGGTTTGTTTTCCCAGTTGCCCTAAATTGTTATTCTCGTGTGTGAGTGTGCTGACAGCTCCTTGGTCACAGAGCAGGAGAGGGCTGGCAATAAGATAACAGTACATTTTCATATAAAATGCCCAGTCATTCATTGATTCCACTGACATTTTAAAGACCATTTTGATTCTCACGGAAATACGGGACAAATTTTGTTTCTAAATACGGGACGATTCCGTTTTTTAAGGGACAGTTGGCAACCCCAGCGGGAACCCAACAGACATTTCTTTGTCCAGCGTTAAGTTACACTGTCACACAAAACACACAGTAAAAATTTGCCTAAAATAATATATGATCACTAGGAGGACCAGCATGCCAGTAGTATAACGATATAGCAGCTTCGCCTTTTGGCGAACTGATCAGTGGGGGTTCACATCACGCACACAGACAATGGAGTGACACACCGACACCTAACAGTGCCGTCTTGCTCCTGCTGCCGTCTTGAGAAATCCCCCCGGGATGCCTCCGATTCAAGTGCTCGAGCATGGTGGTAGTACTTCTTACATCCTCCCGAGTGATGCATGTAAATCAGTGTATTCACGAAAATTGATCACATATGCCACCGGGTGGTTATTGGTGCACACTTTAGCTAATGCAAAATCATCTATATAGAATAAACATCCCTCCTCCTTTCATGGCACCTTCAGTACCACAGTTATGGCGTCCTCTGAAGGGAGAAACATCTGTAGGGCCCTGCCTGTTAAGAACAGACTTACAGTTACTGCTGCTTGCAGCTTTTTCATGAACCACTCATCCCAACTACTTCACAGTCTACACTCACTGTGCCAGATTATTGAAACGTTAATATTAAAGCTCAAATTAGCTGACACCTTGTTAGAAATAACCAGCGCTGTTGTTTTTCACTGCCAGCTTCAGTCAGCAGAGCTATGAAGCCTGTACGGAGTGGTGTCAACTGTTTATTCAAAATGTATGAAATGTAATGTGTTGCACGGTGAGATGGCACCAAGTACAACACTGGGCTTCTTTCAGTTCTCAACACACCTGCCAAGTGTGAAGTAGATCAGTTGAACAGTTCTCGAGATGGACAGAGATACCTATATTTACCCAACCGGTGGAGGCAGATGGCTGCCCACTGTTGCCTCCGCCTCTGTTCCGAGGTTTCTGCCTGTTAAAAGGCAATTTTTCTTGATTAATTTATCAAGAAAAAGTACATGAAACCAAATTAAAATTCTGTCACCCGTCATTTTAAAAGTTTGTAACTCAGCCCTGATCACTGTGACTGACTGTATCTTCTGACAGTAATGTGTGTAACAGAGTGATTTGGATCTGCAGAGATATGTTTTTTTATCATGGCTCATGGACTGACGCCTCTGTGTGATATCTGCTGGTGGACTGATCTGGTGTTCCTAAATGACTTGTCTGTGCTCGACTGCACCTCAGAACGGCCTTTTCTGCTATGCATTAAAGCTTGCTATTCATCTGTCCATCAGAGTGCGGGATAGACTCCCCATCGTACACCTCTGCAGTGTTTCCCACACATTCATTCATTTGTGGCGGTCCGCCACAATTTCAGCATTGGCCACCACATATGGAATTTCTATTTTTGGAGCTGTGTGTCCCGTTGTCACTCACTCAAGACAGCACCATCCAGTGAATAGCATGATGTTACATACTCTGGTACAGTGGATGGCAGTTCGGTTTTTAATCCACCAGTAAAACAAACGAAGAAGAGGAGGAGGACTATTTAACGTAGTTGGCTGGACCGTACCTTCCTCTGCAAAGAAGACAACTGGCCTAATCGTTGAGATCAAGCCCCCACAAAGAGCGCCAGGCCTTGAAGAATGTTTTTGTCATGACCAAGCAATGTAATTACATCCTAATGTGATGCACTGGGGACTTTTTCCTAAAAGCTAACGCTGATAGACGCATTTACAAGACTATAGACGCGTCTGTAAAATGGTAATAAAAGCCTCACAACCCCATAAAATGACTTATTTTACTGTTGAAATTTGAGGAATTTTGTTGAATAAAATTTGGAGAGTCTAGAAGAGCCACCCAATTAAATTATTTTATCCTCACTCAAGTTACTCGATGCTAAACCGGAAGTTAGCCGACTCGGTCAGTGGAAGTCTCGAGTGCAAATGCACTATGGCCTCCCAGCTGGTTAGCCACCGACAAACAATTAAAGTCTGGTTCTGTCAGAAACACTGATCTGCTTCTCCTAAAGCCCAGCATACACTGTGCGATTGTCGGCTCGTTTTGAGCCGATTTTCCAGTCGTGCGACTATTTTTTGGATCGGGCCGAATTTCGACCCAATCGTAGGTCGTGCTTCGTGCAGTGTACGTGGGGTAACGACGAGCGATTAAAACCTCACGACGAACTCCCGATCACAAATCGTGTGCTCGCAAGAAAATCAAACTTGTTTGAAATCCTGGTCGCTCCTCGTGAAGGTATCGCACAGTAGAAGCAGTGCCACGACCCGATTTGCCTCATCCTCTCGCACAGAGCATGCGCAATCTCTGATGTCACGTCAAAACACGGAGGAACATGGCGGCGCAGAGAGTGATCTGTATATATCTCTATATTTAGCTGTTGCTGCTTACCTCCAGTTCTCGCTGAAGGATTGAAAGGCCGTACTGCCCACGTCTGCCCAGCCAATTCCTTGTCCAAACACGACGTCGTCTTCTCTTTTTTGATTTATCGCCACACAGAATGGCACAAATTGCCAAAGCAGCGCGTTTGTTTTTACTGAGCATCTTCGGTGTCTCCCACTTCCGGGTTCATCCTCTTCTTCTACCTCTTTTTGACGTTGCAGTTCCGGTATACAGAAGTCCGACGTGAGTATTATGAACGTATAGTGTGAGCAGTCAGGTCGCATCAGAGCATCGGGTCGTACAGTGTGAGAACATTACTCGTGGGCTGCGAACTTTTGAACTCAGCGATCTAGTCGTGCAGTTTGAGCTGGGGCTGAATCAAACGATTTAAAATATCGCACAGTGTATGCCCGGCTTTAATGTCAGCCATGATAAAGCAAGATTTTGGAACAGAATGGATGTATGAAACACTCTCCTATAGTGATTTTACTTCCAATTATAAAAGAGTTATAGAGAAAAACAGCCAAAAGTTCCCACTTGATCATATTCTGGCACTGAAATTGCCAAGTATAATTGGATAATTGTATTAAAAAATGAAAATAAAAAAAAGGATCAGAGGCCCTTTCCTTTCAATCTTAAATGTGTCTCAGTTTAAATAATAACTTGATATAAACCAGCTACTATACAATGTAAATTTCAGTCATGCAGTAATAGAGAGGATTTTTCATTCAATGTTGACATAACTAAGGCTGATAGCAGTTTTGGCTGCTTCCTTTCTCCTCATCACCCCACTCATCGTTGCCTTACATACAGCTGGGGGCCATTCTGCTCTCAATGATTCTGATTTAAGAACATGCAGAACAGAATGCATGACTAAAATGTACGGCACAGATGTGAATACAGGAGGAGATTGTAAAGCATCTGTAACTAAAGCCACATGATGAAGGGATTAAGATGCAGTTTTTTTCAGAAATGCGAAAAAGAAAAAAAAAAGAGGCAGCCTTCTTGAAAAGAGGCATGCAGGTGATGACTTGAGAAAATCAGACCATGGACAGTAGTCTGGAGCTGGAGTTTTATTTAGCTGAATAAGCTAGAATATTCAGATTCAATTTGCTTAAACAAAATGGAAGTGACATAATCCATGATATTCATTTAATATCATGGATTAATTATTGTGGACAACTGCTATTTCAGTTTGACAGCTATTCATCATGTTTACCGTAGTGTTTTCCAAGATTTCTCTATGGTTTAAGCGCAATCAGCTCTGGATCCCCATGCTGAGAGTCTGGGAAGCCCACCTTGGCTTTCTGCCTGACTTGGAGTGTAGGTGGTTATCTGACTCGCCGTGTATTCACAGCCACTGCTCTCGCCTTATCAGCAGTCTGAAGCTTGCATGCTCAATCGCCTGATTTGTCAAGGGTGACTCCGAAAGATTCTGATAGGCACTCCGCAAATCACCCAGTTGATCTAAAATATCGACCAGCCACAAAAAGTCATTACACACAATAATGGCGGGCAAGACCTTGAAGATGTGACTTAATTAGGTTTCAAATGGCTTCAAAAATGCCTTCAAATCTGCTCCCCTGGAGAGTAATGCGCTCCTGGATTTTTCTCCATGATTACAGGTGTAGAAAGTAAGGCACACTGCGTCTGACAACACTGCTCCTAAGTAGAGCTGATAGCAGCAACGCCGACGGCAGAGATGTACGGTCACACAAACCCACACTGCTGCTGCTATTTAGCATGCTCGTCTGCTTCAGCCTATATTCTCCTCACAGGAGATAATGACTGAGGCAACAAGAAGGCATGTAGCGCTGCCGGAGCTGTAAAAAAAAAAGTTCTGTGAAAGCACTGATGTCTTTTCCTGATGAAATTTGAAAAGTAATTGAATGCAAATGGCTCTGCAAGCCTTGATAGAGCTGTGTACATTGACAGTATTTATGAGTGATGTGAGTGCTCTACCTGTCATTGTTTCTTTTAGTCACAAAACTAGATCTTCATTAACCTTTAACCTAGAACTTCACATCCATCAAAACATGCTGGTTTTTTTTTATAATGAATTATTGTGACTTTTATTTTAAGATTGTTTGTCGTCAAAGCAGTCAGGATGTCTTTTGTTACTCACCATGCCACTCTGTATCTCCTCACAGAAAACCAAGATCTCCACTTATGATAAGATGTGGGAGTTCATGAGCAGCCGGAGGCACTCAGTGATGGTGAAGAACATTGAAGAAGGCATTCACCGTGTGCTCACCTCAGACTACGCATTCCTCATGGAGTCCACCACCATCGAGTTTGTCACACAGCGCAACTGCAACCTCACCCAAATTGGAGGCCTCATTGATTCTAAAGCCTACGGGGTTGGCACACCGATGGGTATGTCAACAATCACACACTGGCTGAGGGAAAACATAACTTGTATGCCTGTAAGATAGACAACATATCCATTGTGTACAGTTATGGAAATATACGTTCCTGAGTTTGTATTATTCCCTCAAAAATATTGTAAATATTCAAATGATGCATTTGAATTTCATCTCCCAGAGTACATAGTGCCCCTCTAAAATGACAGTGTTAGCAGCAGAGTGTTACAGTGAGAGGGTCTGAAGAGGACAATGACAGAATGAAGCTGTTTTCCTGTGCATCCACTTGGTTGTTCATCCACTTCCACTGAGGCATGCTGGGTGTGCACAGTCATACCATGAGTTTACAGTGCATATGTCACTACTTGTCATTACTTTTTACCAAGGGTAATGCCACTAGCTTTAAACTTTAAAGTGTGTTTACAGGTCTTGTGGAGTACTACTGCATATGTAACAATGCAGAATAAAGCCTTCTGTGGCTTCAGAGGAAGCTAATCTGATAAAGTGCATCCAGTGATGTCACTCAGTGGCTAAGATACATTATGGATAATTAGGCGCAAGATTTTAAAAAGAATGTGTGAAATAGAAAAAAATAAATTTAAAAAAAGATACTTTGTTTTGTTAGACTACTGGACAGCTTTTCAAAACCTGGTGCCTGCATTACCTGCAATGCAGCTTAGCCAGTAGTCATTTTCACACAGACGCTGCAGTGGTGGTCCACCAATTCTCCACCATTGTTTGTTCACACAGACGAACCAGTGTGCAAATCACACAGCAAGCCGGCACTGCAGATCCTAAAGAGGCTGTTTCCCTCAATGTCTTCCCGTTAATCCAAACATGATCCCGCTGACTGTTTATAATCATATGGATGGTGTTATAATGTGTTGTGATTGAGATCCTGACCCACCAAACATCCTTGAAAGTGACAAAGTTAAATTGTTCGCTCTAAATTGCACAATTACATAATTGGGAGTGTAATTATGTGGGGGAATGTTCACTGAAGTCTCGGTCAGAAGGCTGACCGTCTCGCTCATTTTTTTCAAGACAGTAAATACAACAACACAATAGTGGAAGGAGAAAAATACTTGGTGAGTTCAAGTTTTTTGGGTTAGCGACATGTGTTTTTCGGGCAGAAATGAGGCAAAGAGTCGGTAGGACAGACATGAGCAGACACGACCAGTTACTACGTTAGTGTTTGGTCCTGTAATGTTGCTTTGTGGGACATTTCTCTTTATTTTGTTGAGTGAAGGATCTGTTTAATTATCACACTGTGAACACCATCAGACCGACGCGCCCGCGCTCCACACCGTCGGCTTAACCATTCACACAGGTACGGTTCGCCTCTGCTGCACCTCTGATTCTACCTCTGGAGGCGTATTAGAGCCACAGCTAAAATTTCCCCCCTCGCTGCATCTGAAACTTTCACACAGAGGAGGATGCAGAGAATTGGGGCAGGATCCCCGCACTCAAAGGGCAGTGTGAGTGGGGCTACTGAGTGACATCAATCAAGGCAGTGTATCGGATTATGCAGCTTCCTCTGAAGTCACAGAAGGCTTCACACTGCTCTTTCACATAATGCAGTTGTACTCCCCAAGAATTGTGCAAATTAAAAAGGTTATTTTGGAAAGAACATCTCAATTTAATCCAAATAATATCTGTTTAATAATTCATTCGTTTCCATAGAAGTGTAGCAATTGAATATATTTCACAAATTACAGACCCATAAACTAGAGTCACCACCGTAGCAAAAGTATGTAAAAAGTTAATGATGTTTTGGATCATGTCGAAGAAGGTAGAAACAGTAATGATCTGACGTTGCTGTGGAAAGTAAAGGTGTGGAGGTCAGAGCATGATGGTGTTGATGTCTGTGTCTAGTTCGATTTAGTTTCCAAATCCGAGCAAGACGTTTGACATACTTTCATTTTTCAAAAGGAATCTTATTTCTCTCTTGATATGATTTCCCAGTATGTTATGAGTGACATGGTGATGACTAATAATCCGTCCTGGTAAAGTTGTCTCCAAATTTACCCAGTAGTAGATCATAAGGTGGAACAAAACTATGAACCCACCTTCATATCATAATGCAGGTCATGAACATTTCTTTAAAATGGTGTGAGCTTCAGGCTGTGTAGAGTGTATCCTGCTGCAATACTTCCCTGAGGGTAACCCATGTGGAGGACTACTTAGCCAGGAAAATCCTGGGGCTATCTCCAGCAGGCAGAGTGTAACGGTATAACATAAATAGAGGGATGAATAGGGAGGGTGGCACATTACACGTTGTGTGTGTGGAGGTGCAACATTTGATTACGGGGCTCAGCAGCAGATTGTCATAATCCTGTTACAAAATGCAGTGAGAAGAAAAACTCTGGTTAAGTACCAGCAGAATTACAGCTGGCAGACAATTTAACTTGATGACCTTCTGCAAAAGGCTGATCTTAATCATATTCATTCACAGAGAGGAGTTTTTAAGATTAAACTACAGTGTTTATGCCTCATACAAACAGGGCTATTGAGAAACATGCTGTCTCACTGAATGCCAGTCTGATAAACCTGAACTGATTCGCTGAAAGACACATCCTGTTATTTTTAAAGGATGCTTCTGGTTTATTCATTATCATATTTATTCAATAGGGCGGCAATAGCTATAGGGACTTTGTTTGGGGGACTTAAAAGTTGCTGGTTCAAGTCCCACTTGGACCAAAAAAGTATCATGTGGACTAATGCTTTCATGGCTACACCATTCCATCAAATGGAAGTACCCTGCATGTCCCCTAAGTTCAGCTTCACATATTTGGTATATTTGGAATCTGCAACATTTACACACCACTGAACCCTTAGCTGAGATATGAAGCAGGGACCCCCTACTGTAAGATATGTTTTTTTGCATATCAAACTGCATACTAAGTCTACAATGACATGTATACACATACCTTATCTTGTATACAATAATAAGCTACTGAAACAATAAGAGATTTCTACATTCATGATCTAAATTTAAACTGCAGTGACTGCAGAGAAGATAACACGCATTGGCAATTTAACACCCTCGATCTCCCTGATGGTCAATACAAACTTAAAATAAGTCTCAGAATATTTCCTGGTCTTTTTGTCATTTGCACTTACCTGCAGCTGCAAAGTTAGCAGCAGTTGTGGCATGGCTGATGTGAGGCTTGTTAGCCTCCCCCTCTGCAGCTTCTGCAGAGGCATATGAGGTGGAGGGTGTGTCAGACTGTCTCGCTTGATAAGTTGCGAAAAACAAAATATACAAAAATATCCGTACACCTGTGGTAATATCACAGTTAACTGGCCAACAGAATGCAGCTGGAATGAGTCCTAAAACGCAGAAATAGCCTAGCATTTGTGCACTTCTGGTTCCCTCAGAGTCAAAGCTTTTTGTTCAGATGTCTCTAATAAGGTCCATTATCATCTACCATTTGAATTATGAAGTGTTAACATGTCTTTATAAAGGCTGATGCTCACAAGGTGCTAAATGAAACTATGGAGACTTTACCGTCCAGTGATCACAGCGTTGTGTGCAGCAGTCAGTAGATGCCTAATATTAAAGCTGCAATGTGAAAACACTATTCTTGTACATTACAACAAACATGTAAGGCACTTCAGATGGATAAATGTTTTGTTTAAGTAATGTTTATGTTTTGAACAGATGCAGATTTTATCTTGTAGACTGCTGTAGTCAGATTATTGGAAGATATTCTGAGTAAAAGGAATTTAAATGATGAAAAAGTAGCTATTTGCAGTAATACAGATCACTGAGGATGCCATACACTGATACACATGGAGAATAGCTGGCAGCTGAATCTTAATAGTATCGAATTATGAAGCAGTGAAGATTCACACCATGTTAAGTCAACCATTTTCTTTCTTCTTCTCAACCTCCCATCACAGGTTTGATTTTAAATTTAAAATAAAGGTTTAAATAAAAAGGTCTAAAACCTCTATTACATCATCGCTGCAGCACTCTTTAGGTTTAACCAATACATATCTAGCTGAGATTCAGCTTTAGGTCAGCTTTCTCACATGATTGCACAATGAATGGATATGATATCATCAATGTTGTGTGAATTATATGTATATGTTTTTTTTTTCTTTTCTTTTTTTTACAAATGTACGTTTGCTGGTATATGGTATTGTTTCCACCTAAATGTGTATTTTGAAAATATGAAAATTACCGCCCACCCACCACCCCATGGTAACTCTGAGGATCCCCAGCAGGTTGCGGACCCCCCCTTGACACAAAAATCACTACATAGAAAAAACAAAAAGATCTATAATCTGCAACTCTAACATCCACCTTCAAAAAGCTTACGAGATGGAGGATAGATGATATCAAACAGCTCCGTCCTCCTGACAAATCAGGAAGATGTCCTCTGGGACTGTGAATGTTGGCAAGGTCGTTTGCTGCTGTTTGTGTATGCTCTGCTGGTCAGCCACAGAAGGTAATTTGAGTGACTGTTTTGCTGTGTGTGAAAACAGTGGAGGTAGACTATATTTGCTTTGGGTGATTGCATTTCCTGACTGATGTGCTCCTTCTGATGGTTTGCTACAGTATGTGCGTGTGTGCTTGTGTGTGTGAATGTGTGTATGTGTTTGGCTGCTTGCTTTAGGGTGTCTGTATGCATGCCTAGGCGACTGTATACTTGACTATAACATAGAGTGCACGTTGCACATATTTTACTGTGAATGTGTACATATCAATATATGCATTTATTCATATTGCATGTGTGTGTATTTGCGTGTGTGCGTGCATATGTGTGTGTGTGTGTGTATGTGTGTGTGTGTCACTGAAAGAAAGAAAAAAGCTAAACAGTGTGAACAGAAAAAAAGGCAATGTGAGTGCTGGCCTGTGGCAGCTTGTGCACCACACAGATTGTCCGTACTGAAGAAAGGAGGGGTGTTAGCATCATTACTCCCTGGTGGCCCATTCACATGCAGTCAGAACAAGGTATTTAAATTGCTAATCCTACCCTTTTAGTACCCTTTACCATATGCAGCCTGTATTCCCATGTAGCCGAGCCATTTAGCATATATCTCATTGACTTGAATGGAGAGTAGGTGTCGGCCTGCATTAGTACTTGGGCCCTGATAGAGCCACAGCACTCAGCGCTTGTCCCCTTGGCAGCTCCCTCTGCTCAGTAATGGACAGACTTAGTTCACCTCCCAGCTGTTAGTCATCGCTAATGGCGCGTTAACTACATGAAACCTCCACTGGCAAATACTGTTGACTCTCAGGACAACATATAAGCAACTGAAGAGCTGTTTGTCGAACAAAGATGGATCCCACGTGTCTGTCCAGGGAAGTTGCCACAGAAGCTAGCAGGGTTTGCATTATTTCATTAGCATTCATTTAAGGCTTCACGGCCACACACTGAAGGTTCCTTACATTTACATTTACATTTAGGGCATTTAGCAGACGCTTTTGTCCGAAGTGACTTACAATAGGTACATTTGTCACAAGAGTGAAACCACGACATATCACTGTAGAGTAAAAGACTCTTAACCATGACTGCTCCTAATAATGGGGCCAGTGCTTTGCATAGTAACTTGCAGCAATGGGTGTTAGAACATGTGTGTGAAAGGGTCAGAGAGGTATATTGTAAATCGCTTTATATATGCAGTCCATTTACCTCCATTTCAACTGGTAGTGTTAATGTAGCTGATGTAACTGACTGTTTTTTTTTTTCTTTTTTGCTAACTAGCGACAACTTGACATTTTAAGAAGGAATACACCGCAGCCAAAAGTTAAGCTTGTTGACCCCTCTTTTATACTCACCCTGCACAACAGGAGGCAAAGTGATTTTATTTATAGACATGTATATATCTATACATACAGTATTTGAATTTGGATAACATGTCCACATTTATTAAAATCTGTTCAACTTTGGTTTATATAAATGAACCTTGCCTTACTAAGCAGAGATTAGTTTTTAATGGTGCAACGTAGCTCTGCTTAATTTTAATTCTGATTCATTTTAAACTTAGTTTTACATTTTGGTGGTGTTTTGCATCTTTATTTTTCTTCAATTGCACCTAATATGCAAACGAGAGTTTGCAGAATAGACTTTTAGTTCCTGAGTTGAGACATACAAAAGACAAAATACAATGTCTATTTATGTTTCAAGATTAATTCCAAGTCACGTACAACTACCACAGTACAACTGTACCATGTCTGATGTTGTCCTTTCACTGAGCTTTAATTGACATAAGACTTATTCATTTGTTAAATACCCAGTGAAAACTATTTCAGTGTGTCTTTTCATTTCCACTGAAGTTACCAGGAGGTTTGTTAATATTTGTTTTATTTCATTCTGTCTGACAGTGCATATTTTGGATCAGCTTGTTTCAACTCTTTATTGAAGTGTTTTCAGCCAGAGAAAACTGTGTCGAGGCACTGAGCATAACAAGCAGATAGACAGTGAGAAGGTTATTATGTTGGAAATGCTTGGACATCAATGGCCCCACAACTGTGAGAGATCAAGTGATGTGCAGCATATATTAAACAGCTGATGGCAAGCAACCAATGGAAGTGCAACTTCAGTGCTCTGTTAATGCCAAGCTTAATGTTTACACAAAAATAAATATTCAAATCCAAGACTCCAAGTTTACCGTGTCAGCACCACTCCACCAGCTGGTAATATTCTTCTTGTATCGTGTATTGTTTTCTTTTGTTTTGATACAGGCAGTGTTGTCAGTATGTTAGACATCTTTGGAAACTTTTGGAGCTCACATCTATATATCTATGTAACACAAATGCAACACAATGCTAAATATAAGATTTGTGATTCTGGTTAATCTGTCTGTGTATCTGTCTGTCTTCGTGTAAGACTTGGGGGAGTTTATGAGTCAATAATAATGAGCAGCAGTATTGTAAAACTGAGACATGTACTCTTGTATTCAATTTGGCATCATATCGTATTTTATACATTTTTCTGAGAGGGAAACAAAAAAAAATAAAAATAAAAATTGTTTCTCTTCTCCATATTGTGGTGCTGAAATGAGAAAGTGATATCAAGCTTTCCCTGATTATAACTGAAAAAAAAAACAAAATAGCTGAAATGGAAATATATTCCCTTTCATCATGGCAGTTTCAATCTCTTGCACCTGCCCTGGTGACGGTACAGTGGCTGTCCGCTGTGAACCAGGCACGGCAATGTCCGCCCTCCACACTCTCACAGTGTGATGATTAGATTCCTTCTTTTTCTCTTGAGGCTTGTATTTTGGCCATTTTTCTGTATTGGATTTTCTTTGGTGATCATTTGCTATGTTTATGCATTTGAAAATGTGTAAGCTATTCCAATAGGTTATCAGAGGCAGTCACTGCCTGTTCTACTATCACAGCTGCCTGTACCCATTTTGTACAGGCAGCTGGTGCAGCCACTGTCTCCCCCTCTGCCCCGAATGTAGTCTCAGGAGGCTCTGCATTATTCCTCATCCTTTCATTATCTTTGTCTCTCTCCCTGATGACTATCAGTCTTCATTTAGCTTCATTAGGCTTCATTAATCAAACAGGGTAAGGGGGAAGTGTCTGTGCTGCTTGTCAGCAGGCTGCTGTCCTTCACGTCGTCGCTCCCTCTGCCCGCCGGGCTGTTCAGCTTTGCCTCATCAACAGGAAGCGTCCGGAATGCATTTCTTTTTGGATAGAAGATCTCCAACAGAGTGACTTATGGCAGTTTACCCCCAACCAACCCCCAACCCTTAACCCCCCACCACTTTCACCACCTCCAGATCACACTCTGGGATGTGTGAGATAGAGAAAGAATATTAGATAGAGAGCTCACACAACATAAAGATGCTTTAGTGACATCTATTCTTAGGAAAGGCCCTTCATTGAAATACATTTACCACAATTTATATATATTGAAACTTTACATTTCATTAAGTTGGAGGAGGTGTTAATGCCTCCTGGAATGATGGATAGCAAAGATGATTGCTTAGTTATAATATTCAGAGTATGCCTTCTTTAAAAATAGTCAAAGAATTGGATTCAACATTTACAATTATCTCTCCTGTCTTTTCTGATGTGTTAATGAAAATGCTTATTTGGCGTTCGAATGAACACACAGTAGACACAGTGTCTACCAGACTTTGACAATAATGGCATTTATGAGCAGAGATTTCTAGAGGATCTAGCAGGAGCTTTTAGTCAGCATTTTCAGCTGAACGAGACCACATTTAGAACCTCACGTGGACGTTGTGGCTTGTTTGAGCAGAAACGCAAAGCAGCGTGCTTTGCCTGACAATTACAATTACACATTATGTGTATTTACTTTCATTAGAAGGTGTCAGTAGTATAGATAAATGATTCTCAGTTGTCATGTCACAAGTCATGAACAACTTGAAGGACAGCTTGTAAACCATAATGCATCTTGTAGAGTTTTAGAGGTAAGAAGAAACTCAAACCAAAAGCAGCTGCTTGATATATTTATAACACTGAATCCATTTTATCATAGTCCCTAGAATATAATCATTTTAAACACTTACACAGATTTATTTGCTGTTCTTTGTGTTTGTTTCTAGTCTGAGCATGCAAAACAAATCTCTTGATGTATTAAAAGACAGCTGAATTGTTCTTGGTGGGCCAAAAATACTCATGTTGAGAGTGTTGGGCATAGCAGCACATTTGAATTTTCTAGTTTTTCTCCTCATTGAGAGACAATGCATGAGGGATTTTTGTGCTGTTACTTTCCTTTGATGTGGCAGATTAGATATATGTGTCTTATTCTTGATTCAGCATGGCATGTTTCACTCTGTACTCCCTGGATTGAAATATTAAGTGTCTCTTTTATGGCACACATACAGAGGCCTCATTTTCAACTACCAAATTAGCATATTATGTTTAGCAATGACAACGATTAACAACACTTCCGTCCATCTCTTAGCCAACCAGACTCAGAAGATTATCACTCTATTTACAGTCATCAGAGCGATTTGATTGATGTCACTTCCAGTAGACTTCACCTTGTTTATTAACAGAGCAATGTGGCAGCAGCATTTTTATTTTTACACATTACCTGAGTGTCCTAATTGAGTTTTTTTTCTTTTTCTTCCTTGTGTGGTCACACCTATTCATGATTATTTATTATGAACAATCTATTGGGACTACAAGGGTTTTAATCAGTGAAATCAATTCTGACCAGTACCAACTGCTTTTAGACACCTACATCAGTGCCTCTAAACACCATCATTGTTTGAATTTATTATGGATACATTAAAATTACATTTTAAAGCCCAAAATGTATTTTGGCAATTTAAATAAAAATGTATCTTTGGTAATAAAGACAAATCAACAGATATTCAAAATCACACAGGAGGAAGTCCCACATGTGTGGCAACCGTCACATGTACTCCACTCACTAATTACTAGTAGTACATCACAAGACAATACTGTAAACATAGGAAATCATCAAAAACTACCACTTCATGCATGTAAGTATTTTCCAATATATAAACTGAATAGTGCAGTAGGACTGCAAAATGGAACAATAGAAACTAGAAATTCAAGGACACACACTGCCATGTCTACATCAGTGGAGCTGAGGTGGAGCAGGTGAACGGTTTTGGGTTCATGGGACTCAGCCTCACAGATTAGCCATTATATACATCATAAAGTTGCACTTTAAACAGAGCTCAGAAATTGACTGTATTTCTTGCGTAAGTGTAAGAAGACTAAATTCCATGGCCAAGCTCTTGTTAACTTTTACAGAGGAGCAAAGGAATAGAATAGAACTACTTTATTGATCCTAGACTGAGAAATTCTTTTGTTACAGCAGCAGTGGGTCCACAAAATATGAAAGAAAAAGAAAAACACACTGTACACAACATACATAGAAAGCAAGACATATACAATGTATATGCACAGTGCAAACTATACTATAAACAATAATAGTCTGTACAACTATACAAGAAATAAACAGTTCCAATTAGTGTGCAATAACAGAACCAAAATGTACATATGAGAGTGCAATCATAGAACCACAGGTAATATAAATATATAAATAGACTCAAAAGAACCTAGAATGTGCAGATGTTAACATGATAACAGAGTAAAAACAGTAGAGAGAGCAGAGTTCTCTGTCAGGCAGAGGTGAGAGAGTTGTTGTATGAAGTGATGGCTTGTGGCAGGAAAGATTTCCAGCATCTGTTGTCACGTTGTTACAGAGCAGCCTTTTGGAGAAGGTGCTCCGCTGTCTGACCAGTGTGAGTTGGAGAGGGTGGAGAGGATTATCCATGATGGACAACAGTTTTTTCAGTGTCCTCCTCTCCACCACAGTCTCCAGAGTGTCCTGTTTGCAGCCAATCACAGAGCCAGCCTTCCTAATGAGTTTATTGAGTCTGTGGGTGTCGCTGGCTCCGATGCTGCTTCCCCAACAAACCACAGCAAAGAAAAGTACACTGGCCACCACAGACTGATAAAAGATCTCCAACATCTTGCTGCACACGTTGAATGATCTCAGCTTCCTCAGGAAGTAAAGTCTGCTCATCCCTTTCTTGTAGACAGCTTCAGTCTCCCTCGTTTATCATCTAAGCATCTTGGTATCTTGATAGCAAGCATATCCTGACTTGAAACATAATAAACCATAATAAACCTTTTAATGTAAAAAGTTTTTTTTCAAGATGCCAAGATGCTTACGTGATAAATGAGGGAGACTTGGAATGCTGTGTAGGTGAACAGAAGGATTATGAATTTAAGGTGGATGTACTGTAGTTAAGTACTTTGGATGATGTAGCAATTAGAATGTGTCAAGCAAAGCATGCTTTATTGAAATATATATATATATATATATATATATATATATATCTGTTAAGGCCTCTTGCTCTGGACCAAAGAGTGTGACTGATCATATCATGTGACACTGCTCTGACCTCTGGACCAATCAATTTTGAGCATCTGTAACTGAGTATGGAGGCCTGTGGTGTCTGTGGAGCCTTGAAGTGTTACAGCAGGAGCAAGGTTTGTAATGCCATCTGGTTCTCTCTCGACTGGTGTGCAGTATTTTGTTTACAATTCTGACAGAATCTAGTTTACAAAAGACACATTGTTGCTCTGTTTTCATCTCAGTGGATCAGAAGACATCATATTGTTCACCCATTTTATGCTTGTGTGAATTTGGGTTATGACACTTGCCAAAAACCTAGCTGGCACAGTGCAGCACAGGTCCTGACTGTATGACACAGTGTTCATGTTCATCTGGTCCATGATATCAAGGAACAGGTCTTTCCATTTGTTTTGACTGGGTAGAGCTGGCTCAATTTCAAGGCTGCCTGTTTCATTGTTGTAGCGAATGATTTATCTGACACACGTTGGCTTGTTGTTCCACGCCGAGGCTGAAGGGAGGTATCATCTGTAGATGGCAGCAATACCAGAGCACGATTCACATTTGCCATCACCATGGTGATAGATGCTTTGGAAACATGCTGGCCCGCTTGCTCTGAAAGAAAGAGTCAGATACCAAAGGCCCTTGGACAGGGATGAAGGACAGAAGACATGTTAAAGAGTGTGATCACAGCCTTGTGACTGCAGCCACTCTGCCGCAAGACTGAGGGCTGCAGCTCAAACCTGCTCTCCAGTAAGAGAGCACGGCTGATCATTGTCCCTGTTTAGGGTCTTTTGGGTCCACTACATAATAGTGCTGCTAAACCTTCTCTGCATACTAACTACTAATCATAGAGATGGCTACTCTGCTGGAGCTAGCCAATTGATAATTTCATATTCTCAACATGTTCTCCACTTTGTGCTCCAGGGAGAACTCATTTTAAGTGTTTGCGATAATGGGTGTTATTAGTTTTTTAAATATTTCAAGCTGCATTGACACCCTGATTGCAGTGTTTAGGGAGTACCACAAGGAGGTTTGGGGATTGGGAGACTGGCAGGATTTATTTATTTATTCTTCTTCGTCTTCTTCTTCTTCTTCTTCTTGTTCCTCTTTTACAAAGCTTCACCAGTTAACTTTAATCAGGGATGTGGACAGGTGACTGCTTGTTATCAGCAGACCAGGTGGGGGGCAATACCTGAGTGGAGAAAGGGAGGAGAAGATTGTGCAGGGCCTGCTGGGAACACAGAAGAGAAGTGGGATTCATTGAGCGCTCTGCAGACTTACATTGGCAAGAGGGAGCATTTTAAGGCTCGCTTTGAGGACCATAACTTTGTGAGCAAGCCAACAGCTCAGAATGAAACATTAGCACAGATCAACCATGGCAACAGGTTTTAATGAATAGCTATGCAGGTGAAAGACTCGAAATATGAGCCCTACAGGTGTATTTTGGGTTTAATAGATTAGTGTATTGGGGCCTATATATATATATATATATATATATATATATATATATATATATATGTATATATATATATGTGAATTTGTAGAATCTGATGTAATCACAATTCTAACTAGTGTCCAACAACCAATGCATTTTTTTAAGTAGTATGAACACACTTACTGTCCTTCAATAAAAGCTAAGCTGTACTTTCCATTACAATACTGTATTATTATGTTGAACTTCACCCTCTTTTGTATGTTTGGAATTTAGTTATTTATATAGTTGACACTTTTTACACAGACTTTGGTTTCATCTGTTGTTATCTGCATTGAGAAGCACTGTGACAGCAAAAACAAAGGAGGAGGAGTTGCATACATACTTCTGTCATACACAGTGCCAATACACTGCTACCAGCTACCGTTTGTAAATTATATTGTTTTCATACAAAATTGGGTATTGGACTCGATTGTTTTTGTCTGATTATTGTATGACCATTTGATTTAACTAACTGTTGTTAAATTGATATGTTTTAGTAAAAAAATTGTCATTTGAAGTACAACCACAATTCCGAAAAAGTTGAAACACTGTGTTTTCACTGTTTTGGAATTGTGGTTGTACTTTCAGATTTGCTTAACCTTTTTGACAATTACTGAAGAGAAATAGTACAAAGACAATTATTTGTGTTTCATGTCATCAAATTCATTTAAATCTATGCTTATTTGGAATTTGATGAATTTTGATCAAGCTGGAACAGGAGGCATGTTTCTGTAAACCACAGATACATTCACATTTGTCATCGGCTACTCACCATGTTGACATTTCTACAATACTTATCATATCATGTTCACATTACATGTTTATGACCTGACCATTATGTCAGGAGGTGGAGTTACAGCCGAGAAGGCTGCCAAGTCGTTGACCACAGTTCAAGACTGCATTTCGACATTTGTGAGTGTTGTCACAGCAGAATGTATGTGTACGTATGTATAATGGTTATTAAAATATGTGCTCAGGAATGCTATGTGAAACAACTGTCAGTAAACATGTTTTCTTTTTAGCAAATGATTGCATTTTTTTTTTCAATTTCAAATTGTTAAAGGAAATAGCTACTATAGCCTATATGTTGTTGTGATGAACTTGCCTGCACATGTCTTGTTCTTTGGAGAATCGCATGACTCATAATTATTTCATTAAATATTCTCCATATTTGTTTACAACCATTGACAAAGCTTCAAATATTTGGTTTTAAACATTCCTTATGATACTTTGTTTTGGCAACCTCATTTCTCAATCTATTCCTTAGTCATAAATGCTCCCTGATTGATGATAAGCCATGCTTACTGTGTCAATTAAGGAACAAAGCCATGACCAATGAAAATGTGTGAAGCCTATTTCCTATTCAGTGCAAGAGCCAAGATTGATTAAGCCCAAATTAAATAATATACTATCACATATAATAGTACAGGTGTAAGATAAAATGTGTGTCTGGCTACCAACTATAACATACTATAATTTAATGACTTACGGTATACTCAACAAGTTGCAGATTTTTTCCGGTCCCAAAGGTATCTACTGTTCAGTGATCCATTGTCAATCAGGTCATAAGCCTCCTGCTGCTATCTATCCGCTGCATGGTGCACACAGGAAAAGTTAGGGCATGTTGGGAGAAAAAAAGCCGTGGGTAAAATACAACCTCACTCATCAATTGAATCAGTTGTTATTTCATGTTAATGTTCTGTGCTTGTCGACACCTCAAAAGGTCACACACAGTCCAGATTCATACACTTAAAACCGTTGAAGTCAAGCAGCTGTCCTCCTGGTAAATCCTGAGATCCTGGCTAAAAATGTTTATTTCAGGAGCTAGCGGTTTTCTGTTTCCCCTTGAGAGTTTCCTCCTTCCTGTTGAGTTTATAACTACAGCTTTAAGTTTCACTGCTTAAACGTGCCACAATATTTGTTACACTTATTTTGCTTTTTTTATTTATTTATTTTTTATCATTACTGCATGCATGGATATGTTTAAAATAACTGAAAGCAGCATCTTTAAAGGAGTCATCACCCGGAAATCGCAATTGGTGCATATTGGTGTTGGACTGGAGTTGAAACTTGCCTGAAAAGCTGGAGTTTGAAAGTTTTTTCGCTTTGGCTCTTTTTCCGAACAGGAATAGAGCACAAGGGTGCGCATTCCTAAAGCACAAGATTTTGACTCTGCTCCTGCGGTGACGTTACCACAGGAGGCTACAAGCATAAGCTCGCCTAAGCATCGGCTCACAGCCGTCCTCAGCCAGACTTTCTGCGTGAGCACGCCGAGTCATTTTCACGCCATACATTGTGACCACCAGCATTAAAACTCAGGTCTTACATGTAAAACACGAGTGTGAAAAGTCAGAAAGAAAAATAGAGAATTTACCATTCAGAGACTTCCTGCTGTAAACGTGTCTCTTCCACCGTCTCTGCCTCTTCACTCTCTCGTTCGGGTTCCGACTCCGGCTCGTACATAAATGCTTGAATTCCGTAAGGTTCGTCAGTTAGTGTGTGCGCCATGACAGGGGGCTGTTTATGTTTTGGAGTCTGTGTGCATGCAGGCCAGGCCCCCATTCCTGCTCTGTCCTTCCTGCCGCCAATCAATGCGCGCCTCATTACATATTAATACAATGCACATCCGGACCAGTCAAAACCTCACGCATAATCTCGCGTGAGAAAGTCGCGGTATGAAAAAGTGTCAGAACAAGCTCTATGTTTGATTTTTTTTTTCTAATAAGTTTTAAGAATTAATCCAAAGCGATCCAAGGGGGACTGGATATGTAAAAAACCAGGTGATGATTCCTTTAATCATAAAACAAGAGTGAACCCACCTGTGTAGGTGCATCTTACTGTCTGAATGATGCGGCCTTTAAATGGCAGAAGAAATACTGCAGCACTGACTTTAGATCAGCTTTCTGTTGGTCTGTGGACAGTCACTTTCTGCTGCCTAAAAATAGCAAAGCGCCATCAATGCAATTGACCACTCGTTACTTTAGGACCAACATCCCTGTGGGCGCACAGGTGTCCTCAAAGTACATTTGTTTTTTACACAAGGTGAAAGGACAACTGCGTTGGACAGAAACTAGCAATGAGAGTTGTGATGCAGTGTGCACCACTTTGCACTGGGCACAAGATAGGACCCTATGCTTTCTTTGATAAGATAAAGGCACTGATTCAGTCATGTTGGTTGCTCAGGCTGACCTGAATGTCTTTCGGTCCTTCAGGCTCTCCGTACAGAGATAAGATCACTATTGCCATCCTGCAGCTTCAGGAGGAGGGGAAGCTGCACATGATGAAGGAGAAATGGTGGAGAGGAAATGGCTGTCCAGAGGAGGAGAGTAAGGAGGCCAGCGCGCTCGGGGTGCAGAACATCGGAGGGATCTTCATCGTCCTGGCTGCTGGACTTGTCCTCTCCGTGTTCGTGGCTGTTGGAGAGTTTCTCTACAAGTCCAAACAGAATGCACAACTTGAAAAGGTAACAAGTACCTCTGACATTCATCTATGCTTTGTTTTTTAAAACAATGATAGCAGAATTTCTTACCGTAAAAACGTATGCCATGAGAGGCAGTCTCATGGAACAGAGAAATCTACAAATGCTAACAAAATGAAACAAAATATATGCTAAATATATCTTTTTTTCTCATAATTTCTATTATATAACTTAAATAAATAATCTGTGTGCCAATTTGCGGAAACTCTCACTATAATGACAGTGCTGTGTCATATGCAGTAAGATAAGGGTTGGTTTCTTTGCATTTATTCACTTAGGCCCAATGGCGACAACGAGATAAGAAACGTGAGGAATTCTGCTGTCACCATGGATCCAAGCTAGACTTTAACCACCATCTCAAATGACCTCAAGAAAAACTCCAGAAACTTTTTTTCTATTGTAATCTAACATGATCTAAAATTTCCCCAAACTACTGAATTGTTTTTTTTCTTGACACTTCAGAGGGAATGGGAACACTAAGACCAGTTTACTAAAACCTTTGGAGTGCTGGCATTAGTACACAGTTGCATCACAGGCACATTTATAGTGAAGGTTTGCTCTGCTGCATGACCCACATCTTCAACAGCCACATCCACTAACACACACCTCCCCACGTCTACTGTCCATTTTCACTCTGCAAACTGCCATCCTGCTTATACTGTAACTATTCTCACTGTTCATGTGTGTGACTTATTGCCCATACATGGCATTTACAGATCAGTGAAGTAACACAACAAATGACAGTGTTTTTTTTGTTTTGTTTTTTTTTTTTACCAGAGCAGCCCAGAAAACACTGTGTTATTGAAGGGTTGCTGATATAATGGCCTGCACCATTGGAGAAATACTACGGTCAAATGCACATGAACTAAAACATTAATGACAAAATGAACAAACCCCATAAACATTTCAAATAAGGAGAGACTTCATTTACAGTGAACAGTAAGTCTCTGTTTATCCTGTTTAAATCCTGGAGACATGTGGGGACTTGTTTTAGGACACTTTAAAAAACATTATAATATTATCTTCGTGCGGACTTCAGCTTAAGCTTCCAAACAGCTTTATTAGTTTTAAGCCTGGTCCATTTTGGCATAGATGCAGCTGTGTAAAAATGGATTACAGTAAATTAGTTTGAGCTGTGAAATAGATAAGCACAATCTGATATCACCAAATAGGGGTGGTGCTTCCCCATCATAACTAACGTTGGTCAACGCCCTTCAATGCAACTGAGCAATGACATGTTTGTAATGTAATAGCTTTGCAACGTGGCAAAATAACAGATAAATACATAGATGGGAGAAGTTATCCTTTCTAACATGTGGTTAATACCTAACCAAGTATTTGTGAAAAGTAAAATGTCTGTTCTAAACAGGGAACAAGCCCCGGCCTTCTGGGTGAGAGTAATGTACTTTAAGCCAAGACAAATTGTCCTGGATGTGGACATAATTTGATATGATGGTCCTTCAACAGCATTAATTATAATGTTGCAGGAACAACACCAACATGAGTCATTCAATCTATGACATCAGCGTGATTGATCAGTTACACCAATTGTCCTTTAAAAACATTATGTTTTATTACACTAACATAGCAATATCAGATACATCAATAAATAATGATATATGTATTGATATTTATTTTACACATAACATGTTGAATGGATCTGTATTTATTTCAGAGTCACAGTGGTAAATTGTATAAAGAAAGATATATTTACTTGGATGCTTTTTATGACTTGTATGTGTTGGGATTAGCAGGCAAAAATAGTGCTAATTAATCATTTTAAAGGAAGCAGTCAGCTGCAAGATAGATGCTTAAACAATTGAGCATTACATGCTGCAGAATACTGGTCAATAGCTAACTGCTTCCTAGAGTAACTCAAGAAAGGTTTACTGTAGAAGCCAGTTAGCTAAAAGCCAATAAGTAGACAATGAGAGAATAAGCTCTCAAGTTAGATGTCAGTTATGACTTGCTAATAAATAAAAGCTGAAACATATGTGACACTTAAACTGTACGTTATTTTTTTTTTATCACTATTGTCATTACAAGACCTGGCAGTGCAAACACTGCACCAAAATGAAGCAATGCCCAAAGTCGTTTGTACGTACTACTTCGATCATTTAGATGAATCTGCACCTTCTAAAAACATTTGACTATACAGCAAGTAACTACAAGCAAGAGGAAAGCAATAATTTAAAGCAGTTTTTATTTTTGCTGTTTCTTCTTGTGCAAGCATTTGTGTATAGTGAAATACTAGATACATTAACTAGAAAAAATGACTGTTTGACCAGATACAATATCACCCTCCAAAGAAATAAAAAGTAACCTGATATTGGGATATCTTATCACAGAAGTGAAAAGGATGTATCAAAGAATGTTAAACTAGATTTTCTAATAAGCATCACCCTCCAAAACAGAATTATTTGTTTTGACATGTATGGTTCTCGACTACATTCTCCTAATTTAGAATATGTGCAATTGCACAGATTTGACAAACACTAGTAGAACAAGACACAAAATAGTTTTAGTTATAGTGCTGGTACTTTATTATTTTGTTTATTATTTGAACAAATTATTTTTAAAAAAGATGAACAAACGAATAAGGACTTTGTATATGTGACCTCAGTGGTGAACTTGGTTGAAATGTATGTCTGGCCAAGGTTGTATGCAATTACAAATTGAGAATGGAAATGGTTTATGTTACTGGTTCAACAAGTAAGATTATTGCTAAGGATTGATGTCACTGTTATTGTAAAGCGTTTAAATTAAGAAAAATAAAATACCGTTAATAGCAATATAAATCCCCTTGGATTGAGTGACGAAATAAGAACTTTGATCCAATTAGAAGTAACAACAAACTGCTTGCGCATGATGTCACCGTTTGCAGGATCTCTGCATTCACACCAGGCATTTGCTATTGTGTGTTACTTAGAGGGAACAATGTGAATAAATGGTACAAAGCTCTTGCATAATTGACTGCACAAATATACTTGGAATGAGTTTTGCAAGACGCTAAATAAAAGAAAAGAAAAATGCAGCAATAACATCAAAACACAAGACATATTTTTAAATGAAACATATCATACAGCAATAATATTTTTACAAACCTGCCCACAGTCAACCACCAGGGATCTGTGTACATGTATTGTAGTTGATGCTCTGCCTTATTATCAGATGTAATGTAAGTCCTGGCAACAAGGATACATTATATGGTACACTATTTCATCCTCACAGCCTTATTTCCAGGGGTGCATTACATGCTGGCAGGATCCTGCATGTAGTAATTATAGAAATCGAATAATTACTTGGTGCCCTGCTTTACTGCTGGAGGTAATGAACCCTGAGCAATGAGGCTACCAGGGTACATTATCTGGTGCTCAGGATCACCAAATGGCATTGCAACAGCAGTGTTAGATATTTCTATCTTTCCAAAACTCAAACTTTGAAAGTAACATTCAAAACTTGCTTCACTTAAACTAGACTACACAAGTTAACAAAAACTCACTTGTGAAAAATCCTCTTTGTTTGCCATCACACCCACAGCGTGAAGGGCTCAGTAGTCAAATTAACACTAATACATAAATTGCAATGTATGGTTAGACTTTCAAAAAAAAGCTTGTTCAAATAGGTCCCATTATGACATATTAAAACTTTTGGACTGTTATTGATGCTGTGCAAATGTCATGGTTTGGTTAAGTTTAGGCTCAAGAAGTTTTTTTTTAGGAAAAGTCATACTTTGGGTTAAAATTGCCACGTTAATTCACATAACTTACATAAAGTAGGTTACATAAGTGACACAAGGGCCATCATTATTGTATAGTACATTAACTCATATGATAAAAAATAGAGGGGTTTGTCCAGTGAGTTCTGTATCAAACTGACCAGGCTGCTGTATTTGATGCATTGTGAACAGGCTGCAAATTTGGGTACATTGCATGCAGGATGCATGCATAATGTACCTCTATCAATGGGGCTGCCAGGGTTATGGTTTATACCTCTAGTAGTCTAGACTGGGCTACATAATGTGGTTGTAGGTTTTCAGATAGATTGACACAACTACACAGGTAGCAAATATGGGTGACTACAGACATCCCCTTGCATGTCTATACTACAGTCGGTATTTCCTCAGGTTGGTGCAGGCAATTGTGTTCAGTGTTTCGCATCAAAATACAGCTACTGGGATGATGGATTATTATGTTAAAAGTGTCCTTTTCAGTTATTTAACAAGAGGTCACCTGATTTATCTGTATTCAGTGTGCTGTTTCTGAAAGTTAATTTGATCTTGAATAAAGATAACACATTCAGAGCCACTGATTCACTTGAAATAAGGTTTGGTTAAATAGCAATGTAATGAGTCAATAAGCCAAGCTATGATGAAGCATATACAGTAATAATATTTACACAGTGTGAGCTCCACTACGCAGCAAACAAGGCTGTAAACAAGGTTCAATTAGCTTTTCAGAATGAGTTAAATAAAGACATACATAACGAATAGACCTAACAGGAACCTCACAGGCAAAAACTGATTTTAAAAAAGTCTCCATTCAAATTATGACATACCAATTTACTTCAAGCTTTGTATTGACAATGAATTGCTTGCACTCATGTTTCATGCACAAATGCCACTACTGTCACATATTTTGCACTCTGCCTTTTGGACATGCCTTTGATTGGAGCACAGTAAATAGTGTAAAATCCCAAGAAAATGAGTCACAGTGTGCAATAACTGACACACTGTGACTCATTTGCTTGGGATTGTACACTATTTACTATTCAGACAATATAGGATCACTGGACTAGAATTAAATAGGGTTTGACTAATATTGGTTTTGAAGGCCATTTTAAAGCTGCCTATTGCTATTAAGGGGTGATGTTCTTTAACTGAATGAAAATACTTCTGAAACTATTTCGGAGGACCATCATGGAGGACCAAAGCTCTCCACTGAAACCCAGAAAAATTCAATTATTTATCAGCTACTTGATGTAAGTTTTGTTTATGATCAAGAACATTTCGGACTCTGCTGGTAGTCTCTATAGTCAACAATCCTTTTACTTTGATGTTAACCATAACGGAACCTTTAGTTTTCTGCCTAGTGCTCAGTGCCTGCAGGTACTACGATGCACCTCCAGGAAGCCAGCTTGAGGAAAATAAAATAATAATAATAATAATAATAATAATAATAATAATAGTAGTAATAATAATAATAATAATAATAATAATAATAATAATAATAATAAAGGTCAGTGTTAAGTGATGGATTTTTTATTCATCCCACATACATGCATGTTACAATCTGTTTTATTCTGATAATGTAATTCAGGGAGCCCTGACGGAATCATTTGTACAACCATATGGCTATACAGAAAGTTGATATTGACGAAATCAGCACAAGGCTTTTTTTTAATGTTGATATCAGCACCTGGCCACAGTATGGTTAACACATAGCTGAGGGTACAGCTGTTTTGCCAAACACACAGGTTTGGGAGCAATCAGGATTCTGGTTTTAAATTTAAAACAGCAGGCATTAATTGTTGTAATGTGACAGACAATCTCCACATTGTCACTTTCTGTTTCACTACACAAAGGGCACACTGCTTGCTGCATTGGCATTCAATGTTGGTACATGATGTAAAGTGGAAGCAGCAGAATAAAACAATTACAATGATACTTGGTTGCATAAAAAAAAAAAATCAATACGTCCATATCCAAATCCAATCACCAACTCTGTGAGGTACGTTTAGCGAGTACAGCGAGAACATTTGAATTGCCATCCTAGCCATATAAGAATCCTGAGCTCAAGTTCAGCAAACACTCTACTACTACACAGCTCCCATTGTATGTGTTGGCAGTGGTTTAACTATAAGGGAAGTGGCTGAGAACAGTTGCAGCAACCTACACTGCCACTGTTGGGTAAAATGATTACAAATGATTATTACAACCCTTGTGGACAATTAAGACATGCAACCTCTATTACTGGGTCATAAAACATAGGTTTGAGTACTTGCAAAGTGTTCCTTAATGATAGAGTACAGTACATGCCTGTTTAGCAAACGAGGAAACTCTGGGATATATTTAAGTGTATGTATTTAAATTAATTGTAAATTAATACAGAAATGGATGATGAAAACAATCATACATGTAAGAACAGGAACATGAGGTCATTCATGAAATCATAAAAGTATGATATGTAAAGAAAGAAGTACTTGCATTCCATTGCATTTTTTCTTGTAAGGAAGGAACCTTAATAATAATGGCGGCTGATGACTCAGACTTGCTGATGTGAGATATAAAAAAAAGGTCAATGATTGAAAACCAATATACGGGTCCAACCCTAACCACAGCTTAATTTATTTGTCCAAATATTGATTTAAAAACATGGATATCTATTATAATGTGTAGCTTGTTCATGCCACAGTCCAGTGCTAATTAGTATCAGGCTAATTTGTGGAAATTAACCATCTATTTTGTGTCATTGTGAAAATCAACCATATATTTTGTTTCATTGCTTTGGGCTTCTCACATAATTGAATACCACCTACTTTTACAATAACGGGTTGTTTTCTCACCATGATGCTGAAAGTGTCAAGTTGAAAAATGTGGTGCTAAGCATCTCTTTGTTGTGTTTCACATGCTTGACAGTGCACACCCTGCAATTTGCATTTTATAATTACTTCTGTTCTGTAACATTAGAAAGGAGTAAAAATAGCAGCTAGTCATTTATATAATGGGATGAGCCATACACCCTCATATACAATAGGGGAACTGTTAATAGTGTTTTTTAAGGTTAAATAGACATGTTAACGTTAAGTTTGTGTTTTTGAGATTACTGCATTTAATAAACAGATTGTAATACCACAAGATGAGAGCATTGTCAGAAGAAAATATACACTTGTTAAACATTTTAATAAAGGTATTAATAAACATTTGATAACTTTATAAACTATAGACCTTTGATTCATCTACCAAGACTGAGACTTCTTTTCTTCATTTTCTTTGTCTCAAGTGTCTGCCCTTCACATTATTTCTGTACATTCCATCATCATTGCTACATAGCATCATATTAATTTTGAAGAGTCTCTCCAGAAGCTTTTGAAAGTTGCTTGTTTGCCTTCAGATCTACAGACAGATATGGAGATCAGTTTCATTTCTGTGCAACCTCTACCTCTAGCCTAGTACAAAGTCTGGAGATGATGGTGCAAATTTGCTCTCATCAAGAACATCTCCTTTTCAAACAAGCTTTTGTTAAGCTCTCTTTGGGCAGGATTTCAAGAGTCAATCATGTCTAATAGCGATTACACAATGTGGATCTTAAATAGACAAGGGTATTCAACTGGCAAAACTCAAACTTTGTTGTTAAGGTTTTATGGTTTCTGACGGGCATCACCTAAATAATTTGATTATATGGGTATAGCGCTCCTCCAATCACACTCACGTATTCACCTACTGATAATCTGCATATGGGTAGCCAGATGTTGGTATGTGCTTATAAGATAGTGATGATATGTTGTCATCCACCGCCATCATCTCAGCATGGGAAAAAGTGAAGGCTGCAGTGAGTCACCAGCTGGGCAGAAGGGTTGTCAGCAGTTTTAAGCTTCAGGTTGCTTTCATCACAACAGAGCAGCACAGCAAAGCATTGGAAATTCTCACACTGTTGCTGGCCACGTCACCTCACCTTGGGAAGTTCTCTGCACTCCATGAGCCCTCTGCCCGGTCTCATTCGGGGCAGAGACAACGTGGGTCAGTCCTGACAGAAATGAGGCCAGGCACTTATGAACTTCTTGAAGCTGAGACTCCGTTCTAGCAGAAATTAAATCAGTGGGAAAATTCAACATTTCCGGATAACAGCTAGTGGTCTTACTGCCTTATAAATGATGACACATCCACTTGGTAGCGAGGCCCTGATTGGCTGACTATAGACATAATTTTTTTTAGTGGGCGAATACATACGTGTGATTGGGGATGTGCTATACCCACAGAGTCCAGTAGAGAACTGAATTTGTCTGAAACCAAAGCTTAGAGACATCTTAGAGCTTGCTGAGGTAAAACTGTCTAGCCCTCACAGGCCAGCCCTTGAGTTCATCTGTCTCCCACTAGCAGTCCATCACATCTCAGAAAGGGTCAAAGCTAATGTCTAAGGAGGCATCAGAAAATATGTTGTTAGACTCACCATATATTCAAAATCTGAAAAGTCAATTCCCAACCAAAACTAAACTCTTTAACACAATAAAAACTGTACAGTTAAAATAATAACAGCTGTCATTGTAACTACCCTTATTGCCACTGGTTGATCCTGACATTTGTAAATTAGTATTTGTGTTATTTGTACTTTTTCACATTTTAAGGAGCAATGCTGGCAGGTTCCTCCCACCTTTATGTTAGCTAGGTTACTGTAAACACTTAATATACTTCTGTGTATGACATCCAAACCATTCTTTTCAACTGACTGTGGGTAGGATGGCAAACAATGCGATTTCTTTAAATGTTAGTGTGAGGTCTTCTTTTATCGGTATAGTCTGGTGTACAATAAGTTCTAAAATTTGACTTCCAAATTATGACTACCTATGAGTTTTGGACAGATGGAAACATTAACCACAGTTCTCTTAATTCCTTTAAGGCAGAGCACAGTGAAGGCAACGGATACAGTTTGCTCCAAAAGGAAGATCAGTGTGTGTTAAAATATGCTTCAGAAATGATTTTCTGCTAGTTTTGGCCCAAGTTAAATCTTTCAGGAAACTAATTTTGGACTCCATGATTTTCTGCTGAATCACATGCTTCATAGACTTTCAACGGAGCATTTCTTTGTCATCTCCATGCTAGTCTGTCAGATTTCCATGATTACCATGGTTGTCCCCTTCCTCCTTCTCCTCCTCCTACGCCTCCTGTTCCTTTCTCTCCTCTCCTCTCCCTGCCTCCCTCAGCTCCTCCTCCGTTTCCTTCTCCCGCTCCTCCTCCTCCCACTCCTCCTCCTCCTGCTGCTTTTTCCTCTCTTCTTGCCTGCTGCTGAGGCTGCTGCAGACTAACCTGACTCGGGGTGCAGGGACCACCAGCTGTGTGTGAGGAACCCATCTCATCATCCCTGCACACACACATACATGCCTGCATGCATATGGATGCACACACACACATGCACACATAGAGATGTCTGTGCTCAAAGGAGAAGTCTAACGGCTCAGGTGAATGGTCTTGGTTGCATGGCAGGTTGGGGTTTTTTGAACTGCAGATTCTTGTGATTAAGAGCTGTTTTTGAGGCAGAAACAGATTTAGTGGTTCAGCTAAATATCAGTGGGTGGAGTCAAATAACCTCCTGAAATCAATAACTGTGATCTATATCAGCATCTACCTGACATATGTCATAACAGACCTTTGGGGAGTACAGGGCTACCCCTTATATCTATTGCCCTGCAAGAATGTCAATAGCTTTCTGGAAGTTTCTGCAAAACCCTCCACACTTTTTTCTTTCTTTTTTTTTTTTTTTACAACAACGACAACATTTTTTAAAAAAAACTGGCTGTCTGCAATATCTGCATAAGGCCACAATGATGGTTAGTATGAAGGAAAAAATGTGGCTACAACTGATAAAAAATAAAAAGATGAAAGTTTATTGGAAGTCAGTGATAGGATGCAATGTCTGGCCTCCTGCATTGGCAAAGGACATGAACTGGATCTAGACCGATCAGCCACGACATTAAAACCACTGACAAGTGATAAACATCGATCATCTTGGTACAATGCAATGTTCTGCTGTTAAACCTTGGTCCTGGCATTCAGGTATATACTACTTGAGACGCATCGATGTTGACCACTTAAACAACCTCCTGGCAACGGCAGTTCCAAATGGCAGGGTCCCCCAAGCAGGACAATGTGCCCTGCCACGCCACAAAACTGCACAGGAATGACCTAAGGAATGTGACAAAGAGCCCAAGGTGTCTGATCCCCAAATTCCACAGAACCCAATCTGGCAAGCATCTGTGGGATTTACAGGAACAAGTCCGATCCATGAAGGCCACACCCAAAACCCACAGGACCCAAAGGATCCACTGCACATACCCCAATGCCAGACAGCACAGGACAAACGGAGAAGTCTTGTGTCTCTGCCTTGATGTGTCAGAGCTGTTGTGGCAACACAAGTGGAAACTGCACAATATAAAGCAGGCGGTTTTAATGTTGTAGCTGACAAGTGTAAATCATGACATGCAAATTTGTCAAATATAAAGCTAAATTAATAGGATACTGTGATACATTATTCTTGAGAAATGTAAATTGACTGACACATCCTCACATCTAAACAACTTAATAGGTTGGTTGCCAAAACAACACACATTATATCACTGTTCCCAAAACAAGAATACTGTTGCAGGGTACCAGTGACAGGCATACCAGACTGTAGTTTGGTTAGATTTAGGCAAAAATGCTACTTGGTTAATTTTAGGAAAACATCAGTGTTTGGCTTAAAAAATCTACATTATTTATGTAACTTCAGTTACAAATGAACCTAAGTCACTTCACTTACATAAGTTAAAATAACTCACTTTTGGCTTTCGTCTTCGCGTTGGACAAAAACAGCAGCCTCCTGGATAAAAGTCCTTGTTTGACCGAACCATCTGTCCCCAACCTCCTTCTTACATGGACATGCTGTCTTGTTGTTGCTTAACAAGACAAGGCAACATGAGTCATAATAAAATGCATTCACAGCTGACCAGAACCTTGGTTTTTGAAGAGGAATTGACATTTATTTACCAATAATCTAGTATACGCTTCACTACAGACCAATGACAACTCACATGACAAGAGGTTAACACTGTGAGCTAAACTCGTGATGTATAAAATTAAGGTTGAGGTCATACAGTTTCTTTTTTCCTTGTATTTCCTGACTAACCCCTTGATTCCACTGGACACGTATCTTTTATCTGACGCGTGCAAAGCTGTTTTGTTCTGTCCTCCACGTGACATCATATCTGTCTGGGAGCGTTTCAGAAGCGGAGCCTCATGCCTGCCTGATGTTGTTGATTTACTCAGATCGTGTTTTTTAAAAAATAATTTCTTGTCGATTTTTGTGCTTCTTCTGTGGTGAGATAGACTACATAGTTAAATCATTTTGTCATTTGTCTGTTAAAATGTGTTGATTGTTAATATTTCCGAATTTGTTGTGCTGCCGATCCTGAGACTACAGGATGTTTTATTTTGAAAATTGCCATTCCATCGTGGGACTTCCTGTCTGGCGCGATCTGCTCTGTGCTGATTGATGCAGCTGTGGCCAGCTTCCATCAAAAATTGACTTGGGAGCAGAGCTGAGAGACGCTTCTGGGATGCTGCTGAAAATATGCCTTTGTGCAGCTGATGGAAACACAAGCATTGTGTAGAACAGCCACAATCTGTTCCAGCGACAGTATCATGGCAGTCACACAGCCGGGATGGTCCTGGTGGATTCTGGTGGTCAGTCAAATGACCCAGAAGTATCTAAGTAAAAGCTCTGATTAAAATGATCTTATTTTCCTTGACACAACAAAAGGAAAATAATGTAGTCCCACAATTCCTTTAGGCAGCAACATTAAAAGTTAATTCAGCTGTTCTTGAAAACAATCATCAAGTCATTTTGGCTTACACACCCATGGCCTCTATCAACCAAACCTTCTTTAAAGCACAATCAAGTCAACATTTCAAGATTTTTCACTGAGTTGTCTGGTGTTCTTAAAGCAACATTATGTAACTTTTTTTAAAAAAACTTAAAATAACAGCTTTAAAACCATTTTGATGGTCCAGTGTATTGTATTATTGAATGGTATCAGCCCTTCCAACTTCCTCACTTGTCTGCACTGTGTAACTTCAGTGAGAGGGAGGACCACGGCCTTACATACATGTTTACTTCAAAATACACGTTTTCAAGACATAACATTTTTATGATGTTATGATCTCTTCAGATGTAATGTAAGTGCTGATTACAAACACATTCTTACAAACCTAGGATTTGTATTTACAACAGTGGTAGTGCACTCATAAATGTTCGCCCAAATTGCTTAAAATGTTAATTTCTAAATAATGCTGCCATAAAATATGATATGTATAGGTTTATAATCAGATTTTGAGCAGTGTACTAACCATAACACAGTCAGTGTAGCTCAAGCACTTCACTGATAAACCACATAATGAAGGAACATAAGCTCAATGATCAAATTTCAAAGTTTTTAGAATTTGTAAACACTTAGTTCCATAATCTCACACTCCTCAGCACCCTACTAACCGTGTTCATGCAAATCTGGTTATTTTTTTTTTGTAAATCTGAATTAAGAATGAATAGGGCCAAGTATCTAAGATTCACTTTTCATAAATCAGCTTCGGAACATTGCAGTTTAACCATTACAGGCCCATGTCAGTAACATCGACCTAGTATAAGTTTGGTCAGTTTTCTTAGCACTGCAGTTTTCTTTTCCTTAGTGCGTATGGATTTTCATTCGGGTCCTTCTTTGACCTCAAGACGTTTTCCATTGAGGTGGCTTTTCGACGGCACTGTATGAGTCACCACGAACAGACTGAACACAAAACAGACTTCAGTCTGTTAGAATGTAGCCTGTCACATCAGGGGCAAAGAGCAGAGTCAGCTTAAAGTGCTGCTACTTTGAAGTCCACATCATTATAAAGACATTAGTCCTGTGGGAAGAAACACAGCCCCTTCATGTATTTAAACTGAGCCAATCCGGTGATGCAGCGGCAGTCTTAGGGAAAGCAAAAGTAGTTGCTGCCATAGGAACTCCTTTAAACTTATTTATCTGCTACTAAAACTGGTCTTCCTGGATTAATTTCATTGTCTCATTGGCACCTAAACCTCATCAACAAAGCCCCTGCATTGTTTTAATGCAGGGCTGCTTTCAGTCTGAATACCTGCTATGTGTTGTTTTCTGAATGATTATGTAATATTTCCCTTTGGGTTTGGTAGGTGAGTCAACTGATCTTAGCCATCTATATAGCAACATATAGAATGGTCATCATGGATAAAATATAATCAACACCTTACATTTGTCTGCCATTAGTTATGGATTTCCTTCTTTTGACCATTTTTTTTTTGTTGCTGAAGATGTATTTCTTTGGCTCTACCAGTGAGATTATGATATTTGTCTCAAGAGCAACTCAGA
>CAEMYA010000127.1:625391-655450 GCA_903131615.1 Diplodus sargus
TATATATTATTTTATATTATAATAATATAATATAATAATATTATATATTATTATATTATCAGATCATGTTGTTTATGTCCAGAATCAAGAATGTTTTCAGGTCATTTAAAAAAATCACAATGCACATTTTTCGTACATTTTTAAAAATGTCTCATCCCAGATTCACTGCTGCAATAAGTGAGAATATTACACTGTGTATTTTTGTTTAATTTCTAGTCAAAACCATCTAATTACACTTATTTTCTCACTCGTTCTGTTGGCTGATTTATTTTAAAAACAAGTAGGAAACACATTGTAGTCAAGTTTTTTCTTTTTTACAAATTTTTGAAGTGACATTTTTCCTCTGTTCTAAGATGTTTTATACATTTTTAATTTTGCATTTCAAAACATATTGAACATGCACCCATCACATAGTGATAGTTCCCTCACGACTCGGGAGAAATAAGAGTGAGCTGATACTGAAGCTTAGGAAATACTAAATAATGTGTTTTATACAATTGTATCCATAAATGAATATTGTTGCATATCTTTTGAAACTTTTGAGATATCTCTGAAACTATTTATGATGGATGACAGGCTCATAGTCTGTATCCTGACATTTCAGCTCAGAAGTAATGGACTTGGATGGCAAAAGCCTTTAGTGTGGACATGGACTTTTTTTATTTATTTGTTCTTCTTTACACTCATTGCCACACACTAAATATGCATATGTGGACACATGCACAAGAAAATAATTTAACATGAGGACAACCATCAGGATTTAGTTCATCCACTGAGGAAAATTCAGACTGCACTGCACCAAATGTGTATGACAGTTGAGAGGAGCCCACAGATTAGGCAAACCCTCAAAGCAGCTAATCATTTAGTGCCCACCAGGGGCTAGATACGCAGAGTAAACTGAGGATTACAGCACAGCCGTGCCCCATCCCATCTGCATCACAGCTTCACATCTGTTTCGCCCCCATTCAAGCTAAACGGAGCCCATTAGTTCACACTCACAGGTGGAAGGCCTGTATTTGATGTAGAGATGGCTGAATAATAGACCAACAATTCCTTTTACGCTATGTCTACTGTGCAGTAATATTTACCTGCAAAATATTTAGTCCATACATATATATTTTCTAATTAATTTTTGATTACTGCATCTATAAAATCCATACAGAATGAGATTACAACAATAATATCCCCCTGGAAATGTCCCTTTGAAGTACAGTTTCATTAACCATTATTCATGTGTACGATCAGGCCTGTGTAAATAATCACACAGACTAAATGCACTTTTTCCCTTTCGGTGACTGCTCTCAGCATTAGATTTACAACATCTCCATTCTCCTCAAAGTGGGAAGGCCCTTCCTCGGCGCTATCCCACAGTGCCATGCACTGGTACGGCTGATTGTTGAGCGTCATAAAAACTCTGTAATCCAATGACCCTAAGCAGCTACCATCAATCCAGCATGCCACCAGCAGGCAGCCATAATGGCAATGTGTCCCTTGAGTGTGAGCAGAGTGGGCCCAGTGTTCCCCAAAGCCTGAAGCTATATGGCTGTTACTGGTGAAAACACTGCCATGCCATTTAATTTTACAGAGGGGGGGATCAATAGCCATGAAAAGCCTCATTCAGAGTTGTTTAGACAAACTGGTACACTGTGAGAAATACATGGGAAAAAAGATATATATGTAGACATTTCTTGTGTTGGTTGCAGGCATAACATACAGGTTTATTAACAGTATACAGTAGATGCCTATACTAACAGCAGAGATAGTGGTTTTATGATACACACAATGGTAAACTGTAGCTAAATGTGGCATTTTAAGATAAAAAATATCGTAGATTATCAGACCTTAATGTGAACTTGCAAGTGGACAAACAGACACCCCTGCACCATTGGCACTATAACTCTTGAATCTCAACTCATCATCATATTAACAATCATGGATCATATGATTATGTGGAATGTAAAAAGTGAATTACTACAGAGAATTATCACCTGCAGCTTTTCATCCGCTTGAGAGTCATTGTTTTGCCCAAAAATGTTTACTCCATCAAGCTGATTTTCAGCCACAGCAGGCAGCTGTTTTCAGTAAAGTTTTGTTAGGGGGTTAGGATTAGGGTTAGAGTCAAAGTCGGTTGGTGATCGGGTCGCAAGTCCCCTGTAAGACCAAGTGTAAGTATTGATTTGTTGCATAATGCATTATGTTCATCAGCAAGTGATATGACAAAGCAGGATGTTTTTATAAATCCAACCAAGTAGTTTTGGTGCCTAAACTTGATATGTCATAATATGTGAAATGTTTGTCAACAAGCTTTATGTTGAAATTCTACTTTTGTCCCTGCTGTGTTACCATTTCAAGTCACATTTATCAAAAGATTGACCAAAATACAATAGTTCCAATGCAGTGCTGGCTGTCTAAATGTTTTCATTTAAGACTTGCTCCCCAATTACATTTTGCTTCAATCTTGTACAAGCAAACATAAATGTGTAGTTATGCACATGCAGGTCTGAAAAAAATAGGACAATTTATCTTGATCCTTTAGATTTCCACGTTTCACAGTGCCACAATGTTACCGCATTATAGATAGCAAAATAGTTATTTGAAATATGTGGAATTATTCGTTTTTAGAAAGCAAAAATCTTGTTAAGGCAAGTATACTTAACAATCCTTTAAACTCATCATGGTGTTTTATTCTGTTTGTTAATGTTATAAAAGGTTATTTCAGCAAGGCCTGGCACAACTACCATGATGTAATAATTTGTATTCAGACAATTAGTGTGAGAAAGTTTCATGTGAAAGGCTGGCATAAAAAGCAAGACAATGGATGCCAATCAGGAGTGGCCACACTTTAGGGTAATCGTACTAAAGTCTCAGAATCAATGTGTATAGGTTTCCCAATGGTAAAATGCGATAATAGCATCTCTGACTTGACATTAGAAAATTCTGTCCATTTTCAGCAGCGTTTCCATCACTGCTTTATCCATGAATGGCATCATGAAATTTAACAGAGGGAGATTATTGTTGCAATAAGGCCATTAGGCAAGTGCCTGAATTAGCATCTGAGTAATTATAATAGAGAAAGCTAATGTACACTTTCAAATACAGCTGAACACTTTGTTCATCACAGTCACTCCTTTTAGCTGGAGGCACACACACAATGGTTTCTCCTTGTTGCAAATCCAGGAACAGCACTGTTCCATTCCCAGATGCCAGTGTTGTTTCACACAGTATTTGCAGATGCCACAGTAGCTTACGAGAAAGGAGGAGAGAATGTGAAGGAGCAGCAGTTTAATTGGGCATGCAGCAACACAGAATTCCAGTCTGATGATGTGCATCAATAAGTGATGATGCTCTATGGGCCTGTAAAACCCTGCATGCTCATGAGATTGTGTTTACGCACATGTTGAGGTGCCTGTCGGCTTTGTGTTTGTGCACACATTTTGTGTATAACTGGGATGTAAGTTGTTTGCATTGCTGACGTTTCAGAGCTGTGCTTGTCACAATCACACAGGCCTGCAGCCCTGTTCGGCTCAGTGTGGGTGGGGAGAAGGGTAGTCACAGGTTGGCCTTTGTAAGCTAACACTGAGGACCACAGCAGTGTGGCTTGGTGCGGTTCACCTGCTGTAAGTGCCTAGACACACCAAACCAACATCAAATTACATGCCGCACCAAAAGCAGCCTGTTGTTTTGCATTACATCGCTTGTGTCTCAGCCAAAAATCTGCACTTTAATACCACATAAGGACTACAGCCAACAGCCATTTAGCTTGTATGTTCTACACCTGTATCAGAGGAAATTACTTTCCAAACCACCAGGACTGCAGATATACAAACTGTTGTTATGATAACGCATTGTTTGCTGTAAGTTTTACACCACTAATGCTAATATGGCGACAACTACTCACAAACATGTCTGAAGGCACTGGAGAGGAGTCAGAGGTAAAAAAATAAGAAGAAACAATACTACATAAGTTATTTCTCATCTCAACTGAACAGCCAATCAGAGTGATTTCTCTCACAGATGGGCTTCCACATGGGTTCTGATTGACCAGTCACCAAAACAATGCCGACCAGTGCAGACATTGCAGCATACACAGTATAGTCTAGGAACACAGGTGCTTACCAACAGTGGAAATCTATATCATCGTGGCACGACCAAAGCAGACTGACCTAATGAACTAATGGCCCAATGGTGAAAATATGAGTATTGTGTCAGCTGATTCTAAAACTAAAACGAGCAAGTTGAGGCATGTTTACTTCTAGACATGTATACGACTAGGTAGGATTATGTAAATAACCCTGGTATTATCTTCATATTAGAGCATTCCACACAGCACATGTCCAGCACACGCATTCAGTGCCTGTGCACAAGTATTGTGTCCTTTATGAAGCAATGTTGGGGTGTTAGATGGGCATGCAGGAAATCTGTTCATATTCTGAATCTTGTCATAGTCCAAGAGATAGTCATTTTTAAAGACCATAACAATAATGTTTCCCTAACCCTGACCAAGTCTGCCCGCTGCCAAATCTTAACTGCAGCTCAATTATATTTACACTGCCGCAAGATGAATATTCATTTATTTGTATACCACTGCCATTGAACATGATGCAATGTTGATGTTACATCAGATTTTAATTACATTTGTATTGTAACATCAACAGAAGGTTGGATTATTTATGTGAGATTATATGTATATTATTAACATGAGAGTAATATTTCATTTTTAAATATTACTGTTCTTGCCAAAATTGGGGCATCGCAACAATCCTTATCTCGTCATAGCATTGGTTTGTCAGTGAAAAGGCCTTTAAATGCCCTATCCTGTAAAAACCCTCTAAGGACAACCCTTTCTCCTAATACAATTTTCTTAAATGCTATTAATGTGATCACCTTTTTATTTTATTTTATGCAAAATGTTTATCCCATACCTTATTTTAGAACTCAGTTTACAGCAGAGAGACAGACAATGACCTGAAATGAGGGTCCTTGTCTTAATGGTGCAGCAGGGTAAACATTTTGGTTATAGTAGTCAGCTAAAGCGTCTTGGTCAAGCTTAATGACTGAATATCAAGACTCCCAACGCTTTTTCGACACTTAATTGCAGCTATGATGATTCATTAATCATAAGCAGATGTAAGACAAAGCTCTCTATGGACTAGAAAAGGCATTTCCATAAACATAATCCAGGAAGCTGTCCTTCAAAATGAATCAGAAAACCCTTCAGTAATAATCGAACACGGACCACACTGGGATAATAATTAAGACTGGGAACCTAACATCTGCCCACATTCATAACAGAACACTTTTACTCTACTTGTTTTGTTGCACTATATACTATTTGTACCAGTAACATATGTTAGTTTTACAACAGAAAATGTAAGAATGTGTCACATGAACCATATTGCTTTTCAACAGTATGAGTCATATAACATGTAAATTAACTTTAATATCAGCTCATATACATGTGATGAGTGGAAGGAGGGAGAGTTGTTGGTGTTCTAGCCTGGCAAGATGATTGCCAAGCCAGAGGCCACTGTTCAAGATGGGTTTCAACATTTGATAGTGTGAACATAAATATTTGTGCTGACAAAAACAGGTATTTGAACCCAAACATTTTTTTCTTAACCCTAACCATGTGGTTTTTGTGTATAAACCTAAGCAGAGCACAAGCACGCACACTGCAAACCGAACGGAAAGGCACATAAAGTTGTAGCACGAAGAAATATTTAGTTAACATATCTGTGGTTTGCAGAAACAAACTTGCTAACATTTATTTTGGTGATTTGGTTGCATTGATTCATTTTCTAAAACTTGGCATCAATTCAACAAAGTTAGGTGTGATATTATGATGTACTGATCCTGATGGCATCTTTCTTATTTCCACAAACAGTAACTCTTCCCTGTAAACATATTCTGTAATTTTGCAGCATTTAGCTTCACCTTCTTTCCAAACTTTCCTCCATTTCAGCTTCACTTTTTCTGTTCCTCTGGCTCTCACGGGCTAACCATATTTTCTCTTCGCTGCATGTGTTAACAGTTAGAGAGATCATACCGCCATGTTACAAGCAGGCATGGGGGCTGATGGTTTACAGTTGTGAGCAACTGCAGCTGGCCTGTGTTGTTTTCACTTTGCATTACATATTTAATTCTATAATTTTAACACTGGTCTCACAATCGGCCAATGGCTGGTCCAGGCCAGTGTCAACATTATTTTCAGGGAAGATGGTTACCAGACTATTCAACAGATAGTTGTTTATTTCCATAGTCATTGTTGAATCTCAAATCTTGTCAGTACAACATTTTAAAGACACGTCTCATTCTCATGCCTCTACTGTATGTTTGATGGGACTAATTTTGACGTAACTGTCTGCACATTCCCGCACTAGCAATCTTTTTGCGTATCAGTTTTCCCTTAAATGTTTGCACAGTATGTGGATACATTTAACCATTAAATTATGCATGAATCTTTGCATTAATTATGTATTCATATCCAGTCAGGCTGTATACAGTGAAATTGTTTGGCACAGTGTCCAGATGTTCAGCTACAGTATGATAATCACTGTATGGGAATGAAGCTGCAGTAGGCAGTATTTAAATTAGTATGTTGAAATACAGCTGTCTGATCAAGTTATGTTACAAGCTTTTTTTTAAGTTGGGAAGCTGGAACGCACACAATTGACTAATCCAACTGGAAACTTAGCTTACTTTTCCAAAGTAATGCATCAGTAACATTCTGAAGGGAGGTTTCTCCTCACTGTACTCACAACTCAAATTTAATACAATCAATGCAGGATCCTGATTTATATTTACTAACCAGCTATATTTACTGTAACCCAAAAGCAAGTCAGCACACCATCCAGAGAAACAAACATTAACCATTAACCTTTAACATTTTGCTAATAAATGTCTTAGCACTGTCAATTGAGCCTGTTCTCTGATGTATGATTTAATGGATGTACATTTTTGAGACTGTTTCTCATGAGATTCAGCATACTCCCAAGAATGACATCTGTTAAACACACCACTTTATTGACTATGTTGACAATGAAATAGGCAAAGGAGGAAATCAGGTGTTATCATATTGGAGTGATAAAGGCAGCAGAAGGAGGACGTCAGGGTGGATGGATATGTCAACAAAACATCTGACAGACTGCTGTTTTTTACTTCATTCAGTGCTTTTAAAGCATAACCACAGTTGTTCCATAATCTTTCCCCTAGCTGGGGCGTTCTCCTAAATACAGGTATCCATAATTTACTTCATCATCTCTCTGGCAGTACACAAAATGTTTTTGGCCATCTAACCTTCATCAGTGTGTGTACATGTGTGTACACATTAAAACATGTTTTGTACTGCCAGACAAGTGACTAAATAAATTCATCAAAAGACATATTTGTGAGTGTGACCCTCTCTTCTTTATATGACTCCTTTTAACTCTCACCATGTTTCCCTAAATCTAAATTAACCTAACCTGCAATATCAGTGTTAATTTCTGGTCCTCACACGTTAAACGTGCAAAAACATAAAATACAAAAGTTTTACAATGCAACTGGGCTGGCTGTGATGTAATTCTAAGTAGTGTGACTAATTGTAACAAATTGTAAAAACTTGGCCTTTCCAAAGTGTAGGCTATATTGTGAAATCTGAATGAGGCACAGTAAAGGCATAATATGCCTTTGTAGCTTAAACTGCAGTACAAAACACATGGAAATATATTTTAATGTTAAATGAAAATGAAGTGTCTTGTGATAGATGTGTAATATAAAGGTTGCCATTTCAATGACAAAACACAATGCAGTACATACATGGCATAACATCACCTGATGGTTGTGTTAGGCTTGTATCAGCAAATGCTCACAGTGACAAAACCAGCATGCTGATTCCAAGCAGGTTTGATGTATAGCATCATGTTCGTAGTGCGTATACAGCTGAATCAGACCATGAATTGGATGAAATGAATTTGATCTAATAGTGGGTGGGCATGGGAACATTTTGTTCACCTCAATATTGTGATCCTTTTTTTCACAATCACTGAATCAATCTTATATAACTACTGTCCAAAAACTCGAAGCTCACACGTAATGGGAATTCACAATAACTTACTGAAGGAAGTTAGCATTGCAACTTTGACAATATTATCTTAAGAAACAATCCATTTTAATTCACATGCCTTACAGATAACTGCATGTGCTCATATTCAATGGTAACATATAGTATTTCATATGCTCTGTAAAAGCAATACTGCTGACTTCAAATTGTTAACTCACCACACTTGTCAGCTACAGCAACTCCAAAGGGACAAAACTCCCAGTGGGTTGATTATTATTGTTGTAGCACTAGCTTTATGAGCAAGAAACAGATAAACTTCACAGCTTACTTCACAAAGTTTTTATTTACCACTGTTATATGCAGTATGTCAATGATAAGGGTGGGGAGTGATAAGCATATTCTACCAGCTTTAATGATTGTGCTACATGGAAAAACATAGGATCACTTAAGTTATACGAATACATTGCCAAGGAAGCATAGATATACCATATCTTCCAACTTCCTTGCCAAACCATACAGTGATTGTTGAGATATTTCAATCTGGACCAAACTGGTGGGCCAAGCATCAGAGCGCTATTGCAATGCCAGTAACATCACTGAAAAGTCATTTAATGTATTTAAGGTTTTGCAGAACTCTCCAATATTGATGTTTTGCCCTGATGTAGAGTCGCTAGAGAAACAAGTACCCACTTCTCGGACACTACAGAAAGGCATTATGGGAAACAGTGGTAGTCACTATCAAATACTAAAGTAGAAAAGAAAATGCACTCACCTATATTCGTAAACACTTCATAACACAAATGATATGACATTTATTGGACATTACTGATTGATGATGCAGAGCAGTTTGAAAGTATATAAGTGTAAAACCTTAAAATGTTGATTAAAAAGCCCTGCATGAGCAGCAACGCTCACAAATTCACCACTGATGTTTTCCCACACTATGTTGAGTAATTCCATGCCACACTTTACAATCTACTTCACAGCCTATGGACCTGCACCTCCCTCCATCCTACTTCCATCCAGCATTTGTTCCATTCCCAGCCTGCTACACTGTTTATTTCTCCATTTCCCCCTGTGGCAGCACTGAACTGTGTTGGTGGTTGGTGATGAGGGTGGGGTGCGAAGCTGCACACATGGAGAACAGGCTTGTTTTCTTTCCAATTACATTTAGATAAGGAAAGTAGTCTGAAACCCATTGTCCTCTGATTTTTCTGTTTCCCTCTGCAGCGGTCCTTCTGCAGCGCCATGGTGGACGAGCTGCGGGTTTCCCTCAAGTGCCAGCGCCGGCTCAAACACAAGCCCCAGCCGCCTGTCATGGTGAAAACAGAGGAGGTCATCAACATGCACACCTTCAACGACCGCAGACTGCCAGGGAAAGAGACCATGGCCTAAAATGGGAATCTCAATCACTTTATCAGCCTCTCTCTTGCAGTGAGGAGGTGTGCAGAGACACTGGGGGAAAGGGTGTGGGTAAATGGTAAGGGGGTTGTAATGGGGTTGTAATGGTTGTTAGTTGGGTTTTTTGAATATAGAGCCGAGGTGCTACAGAGTATATTGACGAAATGTCATTCTTGTTACTTTATAAATAGCTAGGGATAAGAGATTCAACAATATTTCCTGTGGAAATAACTTGAACCTGGGTGAAATTTCAGCGAGTTACCTCATTACTCTTACCACCTTGACAAGGCGGCAAACTACAGGCGCCAGGATTTTCAAAACCCAGGATTTGAAGTGAGAGAGACTCTGGAAATAAATTTAAGGTGGACAGAGGTGGTCCCTCACAAAAAAAGAAAGAAAGAAAATAGAATTGGACCTAGCATCTTCAGATGCTGCTCAGTCAGTCTTTCACCACACAGCTCAGAAGAGGCTGATTGAGAAGCATCAAGAGCATCTCAGAGATTATGAATGAATATACCGATTCTAACTTGGGAGAACCGGAGGGAAAGTTTGTAAAGGGTTGTTTATTTTCAAAACTTGTGAATAGAATGAGCGAATGGGCTCTCGACTAAATTAAACCCAAAGCCCTGAAGATGACAGCGAGCTTGGCTGCTCCTAAATGTATAGAGAGGCATTGCTTAGTCACATATGATATTGATTACATCAAAAATGGATATACTGTATATCATCCATCAGGCAATAAGTGATATCATTTATTTGTGTTTCAGAGTACTAACACTTTTAGTCTTTAATGTACTACGGGGTGATTTTTAGAGGCAGACTATATGGTGAAATACACACAGAGAATGCAGTTGTAGGGGCAATATAATTAACTGTCCATGTATCAGCCAGTAACTTAAAGAGGATTCTATGGAGGTACACACCCCAAATATCAATAAGGAGGAACCATGGAATGATGTGAGCATGGTTCACCAAGTCTAAATTCACAGCAATCACACAACACACAAACTATTTATTCAAAGTATTTATTGTTTTATTTATAAAACTCCTTATTTATATCTCTATGGACTGGACTTTCACTACTGCCGTAAATACACCTCATGTCAACCCTTTATGGGTACACACGGTTTCTTTCCATTTGCTCAATGTCAAGTCTCCAGTTTTATTTTGTATTCCTGTGGCTTTTCTTTTTCTTTCTTTGGCAGCAAAGCTCCACATTTACTTGTGCAAATGCAATTTCTATGAAAAAGTGTTTTTGTACGAAGAGAATCAAAATTTTGTAATGATTTTTATCAACACAAAACGCACCATGAGGAGTGTCATCCATGTCAGAGGGGTGATACTCCAGGCTGGTAGTAAGGCTTTCCTAGACACTAGACGCAGCCAACACACACACATGCACGCACGCGCGCGCACACACACACACACACACACACACACACACACACACACAAACAAAAGACTGCAGGGTGCACCCATCCTCCATGGAGCAGATTCACACCAATTAGTACTATTAGTACTACTGCTAGTACAGAACATTCTGGTACGCATTAGTGACATAATGTTGTTTCTGGAGAAGAAGAAAAAAAAACAACTATTTTTATCATGTAAAGGAATCATATTTAAAGAAAGATATTTTTACTTCACATGAAAGAAGAGTAACAATAATACTGGTTAGAGCAAATATATAGTCTACACACACAGGATGGGAGGAAGACTGCTGATGATGCTTATCATTCTACACCTCCGATTACTGATAGACTGCTAGAATCCAGTGCTGAGCAATCGTGTGTAAATGGTTTTAAAAAGGAAAAAAGATGTATTTAAAAAAAAAAATGAACACTTAACTAATTTTGAACTTGTTGTGAAAACAAAATGGAGTGCACACAGTTTACCCTTTGAAGTTGCTGCACAAGTTTAAAGAAAATAAAAAAAAGTATTCACAACTTTGACCTCATCTGCCTCTTTATTAAATGTTAGAGCATGATTAAATTATGGCAAGAACAAAATGAAAATGACAGCTTTTTAAAGCCATTAGAAGTTGCTGATTATTGAATATAAAGCCAGCCATAATGCCCACGTGGGTCATTTGAATAATGGGATGGGATGGTGGACCTCAGGGGTATGTGAAATTAAGAAGAAGTTAGAGAAATGTCTAACTTCTTCATTCAAGTTTAACTTCTGTATAATGTATAGTGTATACGAAGACATAAAGACTGATCAATGTAATTATCTCTTATTTGACCGCTGAATGGAGGAAATGAATACTTCACAAACTTACATAGGAAAAATAAGACCCGGCAGAATACCAGAAAGATCATGACTTTGGTGAGTGCTACATTGGTCTAAGGCTTAGCTAAATACAAACACCCTTGGTGCCTGCTGTGGCTCATTATCTTACAGTTAATGTACAGTTAAAAATGTGGTTGTTAGGGCTGCAAAAACACAAACTCTCACAAGTGACTTGAATAAACAAAAAATGATCCAGCAATCAAACTCAGGTGAATAACTGGAGGCCAAATTTGCTTTCCTTTATGTGTGACCACAATTTAGTTAGTTAGTTGTCAGCCTTAATTAGCTTGGTAGCTCACAGCTAGCTAGATGCATTACAGTAACCAGGCTTCATTTAGCTTGCCTCAGCACCACCAACACTCCACATGTTTTACTGTTTTTGATTAGTCCTGGAATCAGGTACTGCAGAGAGAGTGTCAGCCAGAGCAACTGACTTTGAGACAACCGGCTCTATGAGTGAAGTCACAGCGGGTCTATCCACTATCTATTACAGTCAATGATGACATCACATAATGCTGGTGTAGCTCAAACAAAGCAACATTTTGATCAGCCGGAATTGACTGAAAACACCTGTGTGGGTGTGCAGGCTCTCTCTGCTAAAAGATAAGCCACTATAATATATTCATGTTTCTACCATTCAAGCAATTCTTGACATGCCAATTAAAGTGTCAGTGATAAAATGGCCAATGTGACAAGCCATTCTCAGACCCCCTCTGCTTCTTACTGTTTTTTATTGACAATATATTAATTATGGACCTAGTTGGGCAACATGTGGGCCCAAATGCAAATGTTGTTAGTTGTATTGTTCCGGCCCATTCTTCTTTGTATTGCCTTCTGATTTTTTAGCTGATGGAGTAAATACATTCTATATCAGTAAGAGTTGACCTTTAAAAAACTTTTCTTAATAATTTAAGAGAAGAAATGACATACAAAAAGAGCCATGTAATCGATGGTCAAGTGCTTATGCATGCCTTCACCATTCCAAAAGAACTTTGACAGGTCAATAAAAATTAAGATCTTAAACCTCCCATCTTTCATCTTTCAAAATTTAACGAAATGGAGCCCATATGGTCATTTTCAGGAACTACACACCCCTTGTTCTTTTCACTGACTGTGTGTGGGCTAATGAAAGGGTCAACATGGACACTGGGTCCAAAGAGGGATATCTCTCAGTTGTGTACAAATTTAAATAATAAGCTTGTAGCCCAATTCATTATCATTAATGAATGAGTATCTAAAGGGCCCATGTGGGAGTAGGGATGATTGCTCATAATGTTCCCACTTGCATCCTCCACACTGTTATGGGCAGTTTTGTACATTATTATCTATGTTTTATTTCATAATGCAGGGGAAAACAAAAAACAAATGGTCAATAATGGTTCAACTAAGTCCACTGCAGTTTTAAACTGTAATATGAATTAATTCTGAATTAAAATGTCTGAAAAAGACTCAACTTTTGTCATATAGTTTATTGAGTTGTCTACTTCCATTATCCCGAGTGTTTCCAACAATATTCCAACCAGAGAAACCCATAACTTTACTCAAGCTAACAGTGTTTTTCAAGATCAGTCGCCACTACTTCATGGATGGTGAAGTTGGCGAAACAAGACTAAATGGAAAGGGAATCAAACTTTACAAAACTACTTCATATGTGAACATCTGTGCCTAAGACAAATAAATCAACAGTGAAGTGAGTTTGAGGGCAGGAACATTTGTATTTGTTTGTGTTACTCACGCAGTGTTTATGTACCCCAAACAGCCAGTTTACTTTACTGTACACTACCTGTAAGCTAGTTTGAGTGCCTGTGTGGTTAAATTCAGGACAGCTCTCTGTGAATTCAGACACCTACTCACAAGACTCTGCTTCGCTCTCTTCTTTTCCCTTCACCTCTCCGTAATTGATAAAGTAAATTAATTTCCCCCCCTAGCTCCAGTTGGCAGGTAACATTACAGAACATAACCACCTGAAAACTGAGGTCAACTGCTGCAGTTATGCTGATTACAGCCCCCCCTTAGCAACAGTAGCTAAAAAATGTACGTTTACAATGTTTCACTTGCCTGGACCCATTTTGTTGTTTGGTTGTGTATATTTTGTCATCCATAACTTCATCATATTTCATGTGGCATATGCTACACTGAATCCACTGCACATGTGATTTGTGAAGACTTTGTTTAGATGTATTGATTGATAAATGTAATAAAAATCTACTTTACATCCAAATGTATTCCATCATCATCTAATCGTGTTACAGCATATTGTGTGCCCTATGAACTTGTTTGCAGGTTAGAAATTCTCTTATGAAACCACCAGATTCAGCGGAGGCACAACCACTTGACAAGGTCACTGTGTAACCAATCCCTAACCTCTGTCAGGGACTGCAGGCAAAGCTAGCCACAATGACTCAGCAAAATGGCAGCCAATCCGATTAAAGCATCCTCCTTGCCCTGACCCCCAAGGAGGCATAGATGCAGTCAAGATTGCATTAACACATCTGTATTTATGTCTTCAGTGCCTGCCTGAAGCGGAATATGCCCTCATCTGGTAACCTCAGGTGTGTCTGGCAGCAGAGGGACCCTTGCATTTGAGCAACATTAGTGCCGTTTACAGCATAAGGTGCTTACTCTCAATGGGTGAAGTTAGGCTTTTGGTGAAAAGCTGCTCCTTCTGTCAAGAAGAGATATGTTCATGTCCATACCCTGCGGCAAAGGTGGGCAGTAGGGGGTCGGGGCTGCCTGCTGAGTCACCTGTGCCTGCCCACCACCCTTGACTTATCTGGAATAGACTGAACCCTGAAGTCAGACTAATGTAATATGTTTCTTTAAAAAAAAAATGCTGGGCCTGAGTATGGGTGAGGATGGATGTCAGCTATTTTATCTGTATTTGAGTATACCATGAGGAAAGATGTGGAGTTGGCAAAAATAGCGCAGACTATCCCACACAATGCTATATACACTAGCTGGAGATCATGAGCACTTTAGTAACAGCACATTGTGAGAGAGTTCAGCAAGTCATTTTACATGTTAAAAGCAGATGGCACCCGAGACTCAATGGGAAGACAGAATATCTCCGTGGTTGTGCGCTATGTGGATGAGTTTTGTGAGCCAACCAAGCACTTTCAAACAATTGCTACCACTGTCAGACAAACACAGAGGAGTGCAGAAACTCCATCCATCCATCCATCTTATTCCGCTTGTCCGGGCCCAGTCCAGCTTATCCGGGCCCAGTCCTCCCGGGTGACACAGCTCCTCACCCTATCTCTAAGGGAGCGCCCCGCCACTCTGCGGAGAAAACTCATTTCGGCCACTTGTATCTGAGATCTTATTCTTTCGGTCATGACCCAAAGTTCATGACCATAGATGAAGGTAGGAACGTAGATTAATTGGTAAATCAAGAGCTTCGCCTTTCGGCTCAGCTCGTTCTTCACCATGACAGACCGATACAACGACCACATTACTGCGGCCGCTGCACCGAGCAACCTGTCAATCTCGTGCTCCATCCTTCCTTCACTCGTGAACAAGACCCCAAGATGCTTAAACTCCTCCACTTGAGGCAGGAGCTCTCCCCCCAACCCGAGTGCAGAAACTGTTACGACAAAAACTGGACTTAGAGATATGATACATCCACTGTTTTAACCACCAGCTGCATTTGGTGGTCACTCAACTCTGGCAGCTGAACAGGCCATGGTAGGCTTTGTTGCTTTGTGTAACATGCTCTACAAGTTCTTCCGAAAGCCCACTGTTTCTATTCATTAAAGAGGAGAGACACTCAAGCACCTTTTGGAGCGGCTTTGGACAGGATGTTTACTACTTCTTAGTTATTCTGCGATCATTTGATGATACAAAGTGGGTAGAGTGGGTCGTCTAGTGATCGGAAGGTCACTGGTTCAAATCTCAGCTCCCCCTAGCTGCATGTCGAAATGTCCTTGAGCAAGATACTGAACCCCAAATTGCTCCTGATGATCAGTGTATGAATGTGTGTGTGAATGGGTGAATATGGCATGTATGCCAAACATGATGCTGCAGTCCAAAGACATGGATCTGTTGACAGGTGAGGGAAGATCACATAATATGTGCAAATACAATAATTACACTACAATGACGCATACTGTACTGTGTCCAAATTTACCGGATGTTATGTTGTTGTATCGGTGTATAACTTCCAGTATACTCTGCGCCGAATTTGGCTTTATTAGTGTACCATGCTCTGGCATTTGGCAGAAATAGAAGCCTTGCATATCAGTTGCAGAAGGGTCAGGACTGCCGGAGTTGCAAAGGAGTAGATTCACAACGCAGCAGAGCCAGCGGAAGTACCCACATAGACTAGAGTGAAACCTATGAGCTCAACTACCATGGCGGATCAGAGAAAAGCCAAATATGGATCTGGCACAATTTAGGGGAAATTGTCAGCAGTTGGAGATGCTCAACTCCCTGGATCCCGAGCAACCCCCGTACTTGGATGTCAACAAGGTCGAAACCGTCACAAAATCTCACTAGCACACCCATTTAGGATTCTGAATACATGGTGGCCCACCAGTTCCTAAGCATTCAAATGAAATAATCATCTCCACAAGATGAAGGGAAATGGACAAATAAACCACAGGTGATCAAACAGTTCCAGAGGCCTGTGATTGTGTGACAGCATTTAAGCATACACTGACTTTTGGAGCCAGCATGTCAGTCTTTGAGAATTCATGCAGACTTTGGGCACCCGACTGCCTTATCCAACCACACAAGTAAATGTGAGTTTGATACTTTTTCATACTTTGGACACTGCATAGTCTACTGTAAACTGCCACAATTCACCAATGCACACTTAAGTACATTTGCTATCAGGAATAGACACACAAGAAAATGTTACAAAGACTGTATGTATTTTTCACATGGTGAATGAAGATAAAATGCTGTAATTATAATATTTTTTTACCAACAGGTACACAGCAGCCAACTGTATGTTCTCAACTGTTCAATTATGTATTTGTCCTTAATGAAGGGTGTTGCAAAATGACATTTGTCTGTTTGACCTGCCATTGAAACGTCCAAATTAAACACAAATCTGTACAAATGATCTAAACAAGTCTTTTGTGTGTGTGGAGTAAGAGAACTAGAAAATTCCAAGACAGAATGACCGATGACTTACTGAAGACTAGCCAGTGTTCCTGTATAGCTCATAGCGGTGAGTTATGAAACCACCACCAGAGATAAAATGTAGAGCACGACAGAAAACTGTTTCAAGGCATGTCAGTGTGGAATGTACTGTTCGTAAATACAGAATGTCACCATAATCTAAAACTGACAAAATATTTGATTGAACAAGTGTAATTCTGTTCGTTATAGAAAGTACATGACCCAAACCTACATCGTGCACCCATTTTATTTCTCACTTTTTTGTTCTAAAACTTGTTTATATGAAAGCTTGTCAACCAGCCAAATGCACAGATATTTGTTATCTGTGACTTGCTCAATTTGGGTTTCTTTCTTTCAGTGACTGAGGCCATGTCCACACCCACCAAAATTATATATTTTTTCCTCCGTCTTCCTTGGCTTCGTTTCAAGAATATTTGCATCCAAACAGATCCAATGAAAATGACTCAAAGTGCTGTAGTTCATATTCCAAGCCTATAGGTGACGCTTGAAATACACCAAAAATGGAAAAGAAGAGGGAGAGCATGCGCATAAAGCTTGCAAACTGTATACAAACAGACAGTAGACGGAGAAACCGAACACAACAAGAAGAAGACGAAAATGGCTAGTGCAAGGAAACCAGAATCGTTTGTGTGGATCGATAATGAGGTCAAACTGCTGTGCGAATAAGCTGCAAGAAAGGCTCAAAATTTTCTGCAGTACGAACACAAGCATGTAGTCCGCCATTGTTGTTGTTGTTGTTATGGGACGGTGTGGGGTTCAGAGGTCGAAGGCAAGATGTCAAGGGGTGGGTTGATGGCGTCATCGGTACGGAAAGTATGCAGATCCGCTGTCCATAAAAGTACGCAAGGGCAGAACATGTGCATTTACACAAAAGAGTGTTTCCATGTGGATGGCCCCATAGTCATGATAGTCACACTTACTCGACCTTTGAGAGAGTCATATTATGCAGGATTGAGGTGAAGTCTGAACAAATGAGTCTTGTGTCTTTTTTTCGGAAGATCAAGAGTGATTCCGCTGTCCTGACATTGGAAAGGAGTTCGTTCCACCACTGAGGCGCCAAAACAAAGAAGAATTGTGACTTCAATGAGTAGGCTTTATTTGCTCTCAGCAATGGGGGTACCAGTCGGCCAGCTGAGTTAGAAGAGCGACGTGTTCTCACTGGGGCGTGTGGTCTGACTAGTGTTTGGAGGTAGATGGGTGCAGTTCCGTTGAGAGCCTTGAAGGCCAGCACCATTGTCTTAAATCAGATGCGGGCCGCAACAGGAAGCCAGTGGAGGTCATGAAGGCGGGGGGTCACATGTGACAATCTGGGAAGATTATAAACGAGGCGATACGCTTCAGTGGTTTTGTCGCATAGGCTGGGAGTCCAGCCAAAAGTGAGTTGCAGAAGTCCAGGGGAGAGATGACCAGCGCTTGGACCAGGAGTTGCATTCAGGGTCCGAAATTAACACCGGCCAAGCACCAATGGCGTTTTTCAAGTAAATCCCGGAGGTTATCCCCCACACTGGCGGGTAAATGTTTGTACCACAATAGTAAGTAAAAGACTCTACTGCGTTTAGGGAGGAACACACACACACACACACACAAAACAGTGTGAAGACCCACCCGCACTCTGCTTTGACCTCGAATTTCCACTGGATACTGTCTGCTGCATTACGGCTCCGATCCGGTTTTGTGCCGCCGTCCGCCAACCTCTGGTTTCCTTTTGAGTCCACCACGGTGCAGTAAGGACAGCTGGCTCTTGTCTCTTTTTTGAGACTTGTGTGCTGGTGGCAACACTGTTTTATTTTGAAAAGCAACCAGATGTTATCTTGTTATTTCCGTGCTTGACTTCCTGTCTGCTCAGTGCTAAATTCAGCTGAATTGTTGCGTCGTGCTCCGGCATCCGCCAGATATAAAAGTCCTTAGTGAAAACTTTGCTTCTCTGAAATTAGTGTCACTGTCATATGTAACCTGTTAGGAAGCACATGTTTAATGCATGTTTGTTTTAAAATGAAAATGCAATCCCACAATAGCGTTTAAATGTTCCACTTAAGTATGAAAATGAAAACCACTTTTTACAATTATTTTGCTGAGAACATTCACTGATTTTCTGCTGTATAAAGTAATATTACATACAGAAAATTAGAGAAGTAACAGCTATATTGAATAACATAATTTTAAGTACATTTTTAATTACATAACTTTGTTTTTTGACTTTTGCAGTTTGGATGAAAAGAAAGGACTCACTGGGCTCAACATATAGAAATGAAAAGCAGGCCAAAGAGTTCATGCGCCACATTGCAGAGGTGGAGAGGAAATAATAAATACAGCCGACCCGAACTTCTAAAGTTGGGACTACGGAGTGAGCAAGACGTCACAGCTGAGTTTCTGGCGGACAGAGCCAGGACACCGGGCTCTCCATGGATTAAATTCCCCAGGGGAAGGAGGCGGAGGCGGCGCAGGAAGCAAAAACGGGGCTGGGGTTAGCTGCCATTTAAACCATCGCTTACCAGCATTTTTCTATCAAATACAAGATCCCTCGCCAACAAGCTGGACGACTTGAAGCTGCAGATTGTGACAAATAAGATCATCGGGAACAGCTGCATTTTGCTTATCACGGAGACGTGGCTTCACCCGCTCATCCCGGACATGGCTATCGAGCGAGCAGGCCGCACAGCACATCGGCATGACAGGACCAAAGACTCCGGTAAGAGCAGTCACATCACACCACTCAACCCGTGACAACGTCCTTATGTTGGAGGAACATGAGGTGCGGTGCACACTAAGGGGGGTGAACCCGAGGAAAGCTGCCGGACCAGATGGCGTACCTGGACATGTACTGAAGACCTGTGCAGACCAGCTGGCTGTTGTCATTACCAGGATCTTCAACCAGTCCCTGTCCCAGTACACCGTCCCACCCTAACTAAAGTCCTCTGTTATTGTGCCACTGCCAAAAAAAACAGCAGTAAGCAGCTTGAATGACTAAATTCCAGTGGCACTTACACCGATCATTATGAAGTGCTTTGAAACTCTGGTTCGGGGGCACATCACCTCAAGTCTGCCACCTGCATTGGACTCTCACCAGTTTGCGTACAGGGCTAACAGATCTACAGAGGATGCTATCGCAACAGCCCTCCACACTGCTCTGAGCCACCTAGAGCAACAGGGGAGCTATGCAAGGCTACTCTTTGTTGATTTTAACTCTGCGTTCAATACCATCCTCCCCCACAGACTGGTGCCCAAACTGACGAGGCTGGGACTGTCTTCCTCCATCTGCCACTGGATCTTGGACTTCCAGACAAATCGCTCTCAGAGGGTGAGAGTAGGCTCCCACCTCTCAGCATCCATCAGCATCAGCACCGGCTCCCCCCAGGGCTGCATGCTGAGCCCCCTACTCTACATCCTCTACACTCATGACTACACCCCTGCCCATGCCAGCAACACCACTATTAAATTTGCACCATGATGACTTCGGGAGGAAAAAAACAGAAAGTATCCAACCACTGTACATCAGCAGGGACTATGTGGAGAGGGTCTCTGACTTAAAGGAGAACTTCGGTCAATTTCAACATGCAGCTTTATCGCTCAAGCTAGCCTTGACTTGCTAGTACCAAAGACGCAAACACTGAGGGAGTAAGCACATGCTCGACGGATCGACTAGTTTGGACTACGGGAAGACGGGATGTCAACAAACCGGTATGTAGCTGCTTGCACAAACACACTGTTTTAATCACTTGTTTATTCATTGTGAGTCATAAACGCTACAGTGCTGTGTTGTAAGGTGTCTGCTGATGTTGCATAACTTTTAGGGTGATATTTGGAGCATGTTAAGATGCTTAAAAAACAGTGTAAAGTCCTGACCCCATGCTGTTAGCTGTCAATGCTAACTCTCTCCGTTCAAGGAGCCCTGTGAGGGGTGTACCAAAAGTGTTTTCGGTACCGGCAAGTCAAGGGTAGCTTGAACGATAAAGCTGCATGTTGAAACTGACCGAAGTTCTCCTTTAAGGTTCCTGGGCATCCAGATCGAGGAGTACCTGTCATGGAGTGCGAACACCTCAGTGACCATCAAAAAGGCACAGCAGAGACTTTACTTTCTGAGACTCCTCAGAAAGAACCATCTGTCAAAAAAAGTGCTTGTGTCTTTCTATCGCTGCACAATAGAGAGTGTGTTGACATACTGCATGTGTGTGTGGTATGGCAGCTGCACAGCGGCAGAGAGGAAAGCACTTCAGAGGGTCATAAACACTGCCATGAAGATCACGAGCTGCCCTCTCCCCTCCCTAGATGAACTGTGCAGTACGAGGTGCCTTAAAGAAGCTCAACACACCATAAGGGACCCATCACAGCCTGTACATGAACTCTTTGAACTGCTAGAGATTCAGGACTATAAAATGCCGGACAAACAGGTCCAAGAACAGTTTTTACCTGAAAGCAATAGTGTCGCTGATCACAATCAAGGCATAAAAGAATGTGTGCCTGACTGTGCAATAATTCTCATGACTGAAACAAATCTCATGACTGTGCAATAATCTCATGACTATGAGTATGACATGATGCATGTGAGCTGCGTGCTTGGTTTTCATGATACTTTATCTCAATTAAATGTGTGGAAATTAATGTATATGTAACACAAAAAGGCAATTTATTATTTTGGACAGTAAAAAATATGCTTGTCACTTGGCTGGTGAGTGAAAAAGTTAATTTCAGACCCTGGTTGTGTTGCATCTTTTGTGAGGAAAGACCGGATCCTGCGGATGCTGAAGAGGGCAAATCTACAGGATTGGGCCACAGCAGTGATGTTGGGGGTGCAGGATAATCCGTCATCGAGGATTACGCCCAGGTTCCTCGCCATCAACAAAGGCGATACCATGACCTCCTCCACAGTTGAGTTTCATGTGATGCGCAGCTGTCCAAGCAGGGGTTGCCAAACATTCTGAGATGTGCATCACAACAGGGGTGTTGGAGGAAGACAGGACAGTTGGCTGTCGTCAGCATAACAGTAGTAAAGGAATTCATGCGATGTGATTGCAGAGCCTAGTGATCCAGTGTATAGTGAAAACAGAAGGGGTCCTAATACTGAGCCTTGAGGGATACCAGTTTCCAGAAACCAGGGTTTGAACAAGGAGCCTTTCCATGTGACCAGAGAGGTACAATTTGTCAGGTATGATGTGAACCAGGTTAGAGCAGAGTCAGCAATGAGATACCAGGAGAACAGCTGGAGTCGTAGAAGGGCCTCAACCCAGCAGATCGAACCGTATCTGCTCCTTTGTGCAAGGAGGAACAAGAGGAGCACTGACAGAGCCCTACAAAATGACCTCCAGCAGGACCGAATTGTCAGAAACAGACTCCATGACAGTGGCATGAGGGCCCTACATCTTCTAGTGGGACCTGTGCTCACAGCCCAGCACAAGAGAGAACACCAGAATTGGCTGCCTGTTCTCTTCACAGAAGAGTTCACACTGAGCACATGTGACAGGTGTAAAGAGTCTGGAGTAGCAGTGGTGTTGCCTGCCTTTAAGGGTCGCACATACCTCCATGTCATGGCCAATGGTACCATGACTGCTGTTAGGTACTGACAGGAAATCCTCAGAGTGGTTGTCAGATTGGTGCAATTCACCTGGGCTCCGCCTTTTGCAGGACAATCCTTGCCTCATGTGGCCAAGCAGGCAGTTCCCTTTACTGACCCTCTCATTCCCCTGACCTAAATCCAATAGAGCAACTTTGGGACACTATGTATCAGAGCATCAAGTAGGGCTGCTCGATTATGGCAAGAATCATAATCACGATTAGTTTGATTTATATTGTAATCACGATTATTAAAGACGATTATTCATTGATTTCAGAACAAGCACTTATTGAACTTTGAACTCTGGTATTTCTTTTACCACGATAAGTTTGAACTGAAAAACAAGAAAAATGCAAATAAATAAGAGAAAAAAAATATCCATCCATCCATACATCCATAATATGTAAAAATAAAAAAATAAACACTATCCCAGTGTCATGCCTCGGTTTGGACACTAGGTGTTCTCCTTGCCTGTTTTCTCTCTTGTCCTCCTTCCCTGCTCGTTTGGTTTCACCCACCTTTCTGATTGCCAGTCTCCTCCCTGATCTGGTTCACCTGGTGGTAGTGGGTGGTGTATTTATAGGTCCTGTGTTTCTTGTGAAAATTGCCAGTTCGTCTTCTTGTCTCCATGCAGAAACGTCCCAGCTCTGTTATACATCGTTCCCTAAGTGTTTCCTGGTGTTCGACTTCGCCTATTTCCGTACGACTTCGCCTTTGCCTTCTCCTTGTCGGATTTATCTGCCTTCGCTGATTGACCTCCTGTGTACCGACGCCCTCGCCTGCCTGCTCCCTGTCTGGTGTGTTTGCTTCGCTGATTGACCTCCTGTGTACCGACGCCCTTGCCTGCCTGCTCCCTGTCTGGTGTGTTTGCCTAGCTGACTGATCTATCTGTGTGCGAACCGAACTTCCCGAGTAAAGAACATTGCCCTGCTCAATCCCGAGTTTTGTCGTGCTATTGAGTCCGAACTATTGTTTTGGTTACCTGGTCGTGATAGTACGAACTGGCCATAACATGGACTCAGCCGAAGTTGACGGGGTGCGCGCTGCGCTCCGGGCGCAGGGCAGCCGGATTCATGGCTACGAGGAGCGACTCACCTCGATCGCCCAGCAGATCCAGGAGATGGCCACCCGGCAACAGCATTTTCAAGCTCTTGCCGGCGAACAACTCAACGCCCTGGGTGAGACACATCAGCAGCTGTCCGGACCAGTTGGAGAACTATACACCGCCATGTCGGCTCCAGCAGGATCTCCTGCTTCCGCCCTCACTTCTCCAGCTGAACCGACGCTCCAGCTCCAGCTTCAGCTCAGAAACTTCATCTCTCCAGCCCGACGCGGTTTTCTGGGCAATCAGACAACTGCCGCTCTTTCCTAGTCCAGTGCAGATTACACTTCGAGATGCAGGCTGCCGCTTTTCCTACGGATCGTGTCAAAGTAGCATACATGATCTCTCATCTATCCGGCCGAGCCGAAGCATGGGCCACAGCGGAGTGGGCGAGAAACTCACCGGTATGTAACTCAATGGACAGTTTTCAAGATACTCTCTCTAAGATTTTTGACCAAACCACCCCGGGTCGAGAGGCGGCCACAGCGTTGATGGGGCTTCGCCAAGGCAAACGTAGGGTGGCAGACTACGCCGTTGAATTCCGCACCCTGGCCGTCAACAGTGGCTGGAACTCGTCATCTCTGTGTGATGCGTTTTTTCATGGGTTGGCTGAAAACCTGAAGGACCAGATGGCGCCACTCGAACTTCCTGGGGATCTGGACTCCATCATCTCTCTAGCCATTAAGATTGATAAAAGACTCTTCGAGAGAGAGAGAGGGACAAGTTAAAGACTGTAGCCTCCTTCAGCCAGAGGGGGGAAGTCTATTGCAGCCTCTCCTTCGTGGTGCTCTTCTTCTCCTTCCTTTCAGGTAGCCAGGCCTACAGCGCCCCCTGCAGCCCAGGAGGAGCCCATGCAGTTGGGAAGAGCCAGACTCGACCCAGAGGAGAGGCGTCGCCGGATGCGGTCGTTACATCTACTGCTCTCAGATGGGGCATTTCATCGCTTCATGCCCGGTAAAAGACCAGGCTCACCAGTGAGGAACAGGACACTGGTGAGTCGCACCCTTTCCTCTTCAGGGTCAGTCCGTCACCTGGTTCAAGCCAAGCTGATTTCTCCATCCCAAGAACTTCTTCATTCAGTATTGGTGGACTCTGGCGCGGATGAGAGTTTCATGGACTGGGGATTGGCTAAGCAGCTTGGAGTAAGACTGTTTCCTCTGACCAAACCCCTGGAGGCCAGCTCCCTCGATGGACGCCTGTTATGTAAGGTAACCCACCACACTCAACCTATTCAGCTGATAATGGCTAAAGGGCACTGCAAGTTTCTGAGCTTTCTCTTATACAGCTCTCCTTCTCATCCCCTGCTGCAGGGTCTTCCTTGGCTCTCTAAACATAATCCTCACATTAACTGGTCTTCAGGGGAAATTTTGGGGTGGGGTAAGGACTGTTATACTGCCTGCTTTCTGTCCGAGCCTGCCCCGGCCCCTCCACCCTTGTCTCATCTGGTCTCCTCGGTCGCTGATTTCCCAGATATCTCAAATGTCCCTGCCTGTTACCTAGATTTAAAGGAGGTGTTTAACAAGACCCGAGCTACCTCTCTGCCTCCTCATCGATCATATGACTGCTGCATTGACCTGCTCCCCGGTTCATCTCCTCCTCGAGGCCGACTCTACTCGTTGTCTGCACCAGAGAGGGAGGCTATGCAGACCTATATCCAATCCTCTCTGGAGGCTGGGATCATCCGGCCGTCTTCCTCCCCTGCTGGAGCAGGGTTTTTCTTCGTGGATAAGAAGGATAAGACTCTCCGCCCATGCATTGACTACAGAGGTCTGAACAGTATCACTATTCGGAACAGGTATCCTCTCCCCCTCATTTCCTCTGCTTTTGAACTGCTACAAGGTGCTAAGTGTTTTACTAAGTTAGACCTCCGCAATGCTTATCATCTTGTCAGATTAAGGGAGGGGAATGAGTGGAAAACCGCCTTAAACACTCCGAGTGGACACTATGAGTATTTAGTGATGCCGTTTGGATTAACGAATGCTCCTGCAGTTTTCCAGGCATTGGTCAATGACGTCCTCCGTGACATGCTGGACAAGTTTGTGTTTGTGTACTTGGATGACATTCTGATCTTCTTTGCAGATGAACAGACGCACATAAGACGTACACCAGGTCCTGAAGCGTCTTCTTCATCATCAGCTTTTTGTTAAAGCTGAGAAATGCGAATTTCATGTTTCCACAGTGTCTTTTTTGGGTTTAGTTGTGTCTGGTAACAGCATCCAGATGGATCCGGCTAAGGTCAGTCCGGTGGAGGAGTGGCCCACTCCCACCAGTCGTAAGCAGGTGCAATGCTTCCTGGGGTTTGCCAACTTTTATAGACGTTTTATTCGTAACTTCAGTACGATTGCTGCTCCCCTGCATGCGCTAACCTCTCCTCAGGTCCAGTTCCAGTGGAACCCCCAAGCAGATCTGGCATTCCAAAAGCTCTGAAAGAGCTTCACCTCAGCAACCATCCTCACTCTACCAGACATCAACCGGCGGTTCGTCGTGGAGGTGGACGCTTCTGACCTGGGCGTCGGAGCGGTCCTTTCTCAACGAGCCCAGGCAGACAACAAGTTGCATCCCTGTGCCTTCCTGTCCAGGAGGCTCTCTCCCGCGGAGAAGAACTATGATGTGGGTAATCGGGAGCTCCTAGCAGTTAAGGTGGCTCTTGAAGAATGGCGTCACTGGCTGGAGGGAGCCAAACACCCATTCCTCGTCTCGACAGATCACAAGAACTTGGAATACATCCGATCTGCCAAACGCCTCAACCCCAGACAAGCCAGGTGGGCGCTATTCTTTAATCGTTTTGACTTTTCTCTTTCCTACCGACCCGGCTCTAAGAATGTCAAGCCAGGTCAGCCTCACTTCGGGCTAACATCCCCAATCTAATGGCCAGACCGAACGTTTAAACCAGGAGCTGGAGACGGGTCTACGCTGCCTGATGTCCCAGAATCCTACTAGGTGGAGCAGACACCTTATCTGGGTGGAGTATGCTCACAACACCCTGCCCTGTTCTTCTTCTGGTCTCTCTCCCTTCCAGTGTGCCTATGGTTACCAACCACCGTTGTTCCCAGCTTTGGAGGAGGAGGTCAGCGTGCCATCAGCCCAGGCCCTTATTCGACGCTGGCGCAGGATCTGGTCGGCAGCCCGTCTAATACTGCTCCGTAGCTCGGCAAGGTCTAAGAGGGCAGCGGATCGCAGGAGAGTTGCAGCTCCCCAGTACAGGACCGGGCAAAAAGGTGTGGCTGTCGGCTAAGGATCTTCCTCTGAGGGTCGAATCCTGTAAGTTGGCTCCTCGCTTTGTTGGCCCTTTTCCTGTCTCCAAGGTGGTGAATCCGACAGCTGTTAGACTCAAGCTCCCGAGGTCCCTGAGGGTTCACCCGACGTTCCATGTGTCTCGGGTCAAGGAGAGTGTGCTGGTCCCAGCCTCCAGACCCCCACCACCCCCCCAGTTCATTGACGGCGGGCCGGTGTTTACCGTGAAAAGGTTGCTGGCAGTCCGATGGCGGGGCCGTGGCCGTCAGTACTTGGTCGACTGGAAGGGATACGGGCCAGAGGAGAGGAGTTGGGTCCCATCCAGGAACATTATGGATGCTACTCTTATCCAGGATTTCCATCGCCGCCACCCTGACCAGTCTGGGACGTCAGGTGCCGTCCCTAGATGGGGGGGTACTGTCATGCCTCGATTTGGACACTAGGTGTTCTCCTTGCCTGTTTTCTCTCTTGTCCTCCTTCCCTGCTCGTTTGGTTTCACCCACCTTTCTGATTGCCAGTCTCCTCCCTGATCTGGTTCACCTGGTGGTAGTGGGTGGTGTATTTATATGTCCTGTGTTTCTTGTGAAAATTGCCAGTTCGTCTTCTTGTCTCCGTGCAGAAACGTCCCAGCTCTGTTATACATCGTTCCCTAAGTGTTTCCCGGTGTTCGACTTCGCCTGTGTCCGTACGACTTCGCCTTTGCCTTCTCCTTGTCGGATTTATCTGCCTTCGCTGATTGACCTCCTGTGTACCGACGCCCTCGCCTGCCTGCTCCCTGTCTGGTGTGTTTGCTTCGCTGATTGACCTCCTGTGTACCGACGCCCTTGCCTGCCTGCTCCCTGTCTGGTGTGTTTGCCTCGCTGACTGATCTATCTGTGTACGAACCGAACTTCCCGAGTAAAGAACATTGCCCTGCTCAATCCCGAGTTTTGTCGTGCCATTAAGTCTGAACTATTGTTGTGGTTACCTGGTCGTGATACCCAGTGTGGCTCAACCATAGGTCCGTTGTAGTGGCAAAATATAATGCTGTAGACACTTCTGCTGCAATGGTGACGTGATTGTAGCACATAGCGTGTCCTTAATTGAGGACTGTGTGGCAGTGGCAGGAGTCAAGGAGCTTTTCATTTTTGAGTTTTTTTTGTTCCTTCATTGCTTGGTCATGTATTACTCTGTGTGTGGGCTTTAAACGATTAAATAAATTGGTCGTGTTCCCTTGAGGTGCAGACACGGTCGCATGACATATCTTGCACAGCATCTTTGTTTGATCCGAGTCAGACTCCTCGAAACCGAAGTGTTTCCATACCACAGAATTCGCTTTACCTTTCTTCCCGACCAAAGGCTGCCTTTCTGCCATCTTCTATTGTCTTCTTCTACACATTTTTTCCAAACACGCACTGGCAATACGCACTGGCAATAAGCACCGGCGTGGCTGAAAGTGAACATTTTAGGGTGGGGCGGAGCGGAGTGCACAGGTGGAGATGGAAGGGTTAGCTACATTTACCACACAAGACACGGCGTGCGGCAGAATGATCATTTTATTACGATTATCTTGTTTTCATGATCAAGGGAAGCCAAAATCAAAATTGAAATTGAAATTGAAATTCCATTAATCGCCCAGCCCTACTGTCAAGAACAGTTGCATACTGTCCAGGAGCTCACTGATGCCTTAATCTAGATCTGGTAGGACATCCCCCAGGACATCATCCACCGATTCATCAGGAGCATGCCCAGATGTATACAGGCAGTGGCGGCCTTAGGCATCTGGGGGCCCGTTTCAATACTACATATGAGGCCCTATCCCATAAAGCCCATGCGTCTCTGATGCATTGAAACCTGAGAGGATGCAAATCCGTGTATCATTCGTTCTTTTCATATTCAATTGACATTCCAAAATCGAAAAATGAAAAAACGGTTTGTTATTTCCTTATCCGTTTATGAATCTGATACCAAAAAACAAATAATGGTTCATTTTTTGTACTTTCGATTTATTGCTCAGATCAAAAATAGGAAGTGAAACAAAAGGCCACGGAAGGATTTTGATTTTGATATTTAAGTGCAGTCGGCACAAGGTGGGCAGCAGCGGAAAGAACCACCGCAGCAGACACGGACACGGAGGCAATCCCGGTCCGAAAGAGCTGCAAACGGAACCAAACGTCCGACACGTGAAATGCCACAAGCCCGTGTGTGTTAACTGTGAGGAGAGCCGAGGTAATCTGCGGACTGTGACCAGTGATCAAAACGCATATTTATTTGTTTTAGATCAGCTCGTTTCCGGCTTTATTGATTATTATTTTTTATCATATATTATTAAGTGTTAAATTACTTTAAATTGTTAATTTTCGTGCTCTGATTTTACTCTATTTAAATCTTGTGTAAATACATGAAATAATTGCAGTTTACTGTGCGATGATATGAATATTGATAAATGTATAGCTAATTAATTTTGTGAAAATGTAGGCTACATTTTGGTGTTATTTCGTTTATTTTTAAAAAATATCATGACAATGAATGCATTCATCACTCAATTTGGGTATTTAGCTACATAAGAGAATATAAGAATATAGAGTTAGTATTATAGCGGTCCAAATGACCGCTTACGGCCGTTCTAGTAGTGTTTGAGTTGTCTGAAGTCCAACTGACGCTTTGGTCCAATCAGAAACATATAATTTGATACATTGTGACCAAGTGTTAAAATTTCTCTAGGACAAGAAACCAGGAATGAGCAGGGAAAAAAACGAGGATTGAAGTTGGTTTTCAACAAAATGCACATGCATCTTTCATATTTATGTACATGAACAGGTATCTTATAACAATCCAAAACTATAACACCTATAACAATCATGAACTTGAAAATTGGCAACAAATGTAGCCTATAAGCGCAACATGCTCCGCATTATTTCAGCACCACGGACAGCGTGCAGGAAAAGAACAGACAGGCTACAGACAGACTCGTCCTTTACACAAATCCGCCCTTTCTGTATTTCAGTACTGAGAATGCTCTAATTATGTCATCTCTGTCGAGTGATCTGGTGACGTCATGCTCAATTGAGATTAGAGCGAGCGCTGACAGCCGCTCCTGCAGCATCGTTGCCCTCAGGTGTGTTTTAATTAGTTTCAAGCGAGAGAAACTCCTCTCTCCGCTTGTTACAGTCACGGGGACTGTCAACATCAGTCGGAGGGCGATGCTGAGGTTTGGTTACAGGTCCAGCAGGTTGTTGGTGTAGATGTAGCTCAACATCTGCAGGCCAGTATTTTCCTGTCCCGGCACAGCGGTGACAGCGGTGACAGCAGCCGAT
>CAEMYA010000127.1:655516-670787 GCA_903131615.1 Diplodus sargus
GGCCAGTGGGTGCTTAACGTTGTCAGTGGGTGCTCGAGGACCGGAGCATGCACGGGATCGGCGCAGCTATACACTCGGCTGCCGGGGCCGTTTCATTTTTTATTTTTTTGTGGGCAGCCTGGGGGCCCCCCAGGCTGTCGGGGCCCGTTTCAATTGAAAGGGTTGAAACATAGGTAAGGCCGCCTATGTATACAGGGATGTGGGGACCATACACAGTCTTCTCAGGAATTACTATGATATCATTCCAGTTGGATGAGCCTATGATTTAAATATTTTACTTTGATTTCCAGTGTGATTTTGAATCCAGCCCTCAATGGGTTGATGATTTTAGTTTTCTTTGACTGTTGTTCAGTCATTTTCACTCTCAACAAATTATACAATGTACATCAGAAAATATTTTCAACTTGAATTAATCGTTTATCACAATCTGATGTGTGATAGAAATGTTTCCCCTATTTTTTCGAGCAGTGGAGTTCAGAAATGCTGCAGAAAGACTACTCACAAAGCGGCTTTACAACACTTCCATCCATTCACACACACACATTCATACACTGAAGCCTTGGCGCTATGCAAGGTGCCAGCTGCTCATCAGAAGCAATTTGGGGTTCAGTATAGGGGTGGAACGGTTCACAAAATCCACGGTTCGGTTCATATCACAGTTTTGTGGTCACGGTTTTCGGTTCGGTTCGGTATGATCGTTAGGGAAAATCAATTATGTCTTGTATAGTCAGGCTAAAACTGACAGAGTGAGGCAGTCTGACATTTGATACATCATTGTGGCAGTCTTCTGTTAAAAGTAGGTAAGATTCTGGCACTGCAAGAGAGGAGACATTGCTAGTTTCAACATGCTTTTCATTTATTTGGCAAAGAAAGTTATCTTTAACAAATGCTAAGAACAAACAGTTATTCACTGTCACTAATGCAATGTAATGGGCAGTCACAGTCAGGAAACTTTCAGCAGCCTTGGAGGTCCATCCATCACTAGTAAGCGCTACATAGGCTGTCAGACAACTCTAACAATTCCTTGTTGGGTCTCTTCATAAAGTGCGGGAATTACCGCGTTGCTGAAGTGTTTGCGGGAGGGGATTCTATTTTATATTGTGGCTCGAGTGTTTTAATCATACAACAAAATCCTGCACCCTCCACCACGGCAAAAGGCTGCATATCTTAGGCTATGAAACACCACTCATTTCGTTATGCATGTTGCCCTGTCTGACTCGTCACTGTCAGGCTGTTTAAAAGCTGCAGGGAGCAGAAGTTGTCCTGCGACTCTCTCCCTTTCCTCCTTGCACTGAGAGTTGTCTCACTGATGTCTTCGCAGATGAGCTGACATGTTAGTCGTGTTACTGTTAGCATAAACAGCACATGTTGCACAATGCTTGCACACTGTCGCACTTTTGTCAACAACTTTCATACCGCCATCATCATAGGTCACTCTAAGTGGTCCCATACAGCAGACCTATACAGGGCTGCTGGCGCATCTTCTAGCTCTGACTCTTTTCCACTGGCCATGCCCACAAACATCTCCACAGCTGACCCAAAGATACTCTATTACTATCTGCTACACCACTTCATTCTTCTTCTTGTATATTCATCCTATAAAAGACTGTTGCCTGGACATGAGGTATGAATGAACATCCAACCAACCACATTTTGGTTCAAAGTAACATGCTTCATAGAATAACAATTACATGCATTTGGATGCATTTTTTAAACTTTTGAATGAGTCTTTGCTAAAAGAGCACCCTGTAAAAGGGATATTCCGGTGTAAATTTAATCCATGTCTAACACACTGTGACACCGAGTAAACCCCCCCCTCGAAAGATAACATTTTCCGGCCACTAGCTTATGTAGTTTTAGCAACCTCAGAAAATGCTTCACGATAACAATACACTGCAGTCTATTCCTCCAACAAGAAACCGCCAGCAAAAAGCCACTCATTGCCACAAATAATGCTCAGAATGGCACCAAACCTCAGCAACAGTATAAATAGGATCCCAGCACATAGTTCGAGGCATCAAACATCTGCTAGCTTAGCCGGATTCCTATTAAAAAGACAACACAGCTCACCACTTTCCTGCAGCAGCTAGCTCATTGTGGGGAAGCCAAGCGAATTGATTACAGAGTGAGGATAGAAATGTTCAATTCTGTTCATTTCCCTGTCTGCTCTTGATAATAACTGTTATAAGCTGGTAGGCAAGACATATATGAACTTTGATTGCATTTCCATGGAGTAATAATCATACATTTTCATCCTTGAGCTGCAGAACTCTACTGCACTCGGTAATCGACTCGCAGGGCTTCCAGGGGGCCGCCTATTGAGGACCACTGCTTTAGAGTATGTCTCGCTCTCAAAAAAACAATATGGGTGTTTGTTACATTAACCTAAGTCTCACATGTACCTTCTATTAAATAAAATCATGTTTTGTGGTTGAACACTTTCAAATCATGTAATTTTAGCATAACATGCAACAACTTAAAATTTACTAGACTAATTTACGTTAACACAGCATAATTATAACAAGTTAAAATTGCAAATCACCTCCGCTTACAGTTCCAGAGCAGTAGGTGGCAGTAATGTGCAAATTCTTAATTAGGAGTGCCTCTCTCTACTTTAAATCAGTGGACGGCCATGGTCAAAGATGTGTCCTGAAGTCCCTGGCACAAAACATCAGGTGAAAGAAGGTAAGCTTAATACTTATTATCAGAAATGTCATCAACAGTTAGTTATTGTCTTTTTTTGCATTTTGGAGGATTTTTTTTTTCCGTTACTGTTACGCGCGCCCGCACTTTCTCCCCTCCCCACTTTCTTTCTCTTCTCACCAGGTGTGTGTCTGACGAGGGTGATTATCCTGTTTTCCCCAGTGGTCTATTTAAGAGGCGCTGGAGGTGTTGCTTGCTCTCTGCTCTTCACTTCCTCTCAGGCTCCTGTGCTGTTGGGTTCCTGGCTGCCTGCGATCAACTCAGTTTTTGTTTGTTTTGTGCTTTGAGGATGGAGGTCTGGTAGCTCCGTTTTTGGAGATATTGGTTTGGCAACTCAGGTTACTCATTATTTTACTTTAAAGGAGAACTTTGGTCAGTTTCAACATGCAGCTTTATTGCTCAAGCTACCCTTGACTTGCCAGTACCGAAGACGCGAACACTTTTGGTCCACCCCTTACAGGGCTCCTTGAATGGAGTTAGCATTGACCACTAACAACATGGGGTCACGAATTTACACTGTGTTTTAAGCATCTTAACATGCTCCAAATATCACCCCAAAAGCTATGCAACATCAGCAGACATCTTACAACACAGCACTGTATAATAATATAATAATAATAAAAAAGTGGTTAAAACAGTGTGTTTGTGCAAGCAGCTACTTACCGTTTTGTTGACATTCCTGTAGTCCAAACTAGTCAATCCGTCGAGCGTGCGCTGACTCCCTCACTGGCAGAGACGGAAACTTTTGCAGACAGAAACGTATTCCAGCATTTTCATTTTTCTGTTCATAACGTACATGTCCATGTTACAGCCTGTCATGAGCCATGAGCCTTACAATAGCCTGTCATGAGTCTACTCGCTCTGCACTGAGAGCTAGCTTGTCTGCGCATGATTGTAGCTCGTACAGAGAGGGGACTCGTCAGTGGCGATCAAAGATGTTACTGAAATACTCACGATGGAGAGCTTGTCTGATATCAAAGTGGAAGAAATCAACAATGAACCTTTTGAATTCGAGGGTAGACCATATTTGTCGAACCGGAGTATACAGATCAGGAGTTACTTGCACTAGAGAACGAGAGAGTAGAGCCCTGCGCAGGACTGTTTTCTTCATACAGCTCCTGCCCGCTCCCGCTGAATCCTGTCCCGCAGGAGAAAACACGTCATTTTATAGGCTATTAATAAAGAGACTCATGGGGTTGTTTGTTTTGTTTCCCTGGGCTGCGTGTCTTTTGACGCACTGGTCAGGAATAGTGCTCCTATTTCGTTGTTTTCATTTAGTTTTTAATGAAATAAAGGCTGTTTCATATTCTATTCTCCTCCTCCTCCATTCCTGTGCGTCTCTCTTCCAAAATGCGCCCACAGACACTAAAAGGCCGCTCTAATGGCGCACTGGATGCAGGGATACTGGAAGTGAAATGCGCCAGCAAATGTCAGACTTGCCTTGCTTATTTTTTCTGTTGTAGAGACCTTGTCTAAGCTTTTTTTCTGCTTCATTTTTTGACTCCGTCATCCTGTCTCTCCCGCAGTGTTTGTTTTAGCCGCCTGTTCCTGCCTGCAGCAAAGTTCAAACCGCCCGCGCCCGCGGGACCCGGCGGGACCCGGCGGGATCCAATCCCAATGCAGCCCTTAACGAGAGAGCTCTGCTCTCCTCTCCGCAAGAAGATGGAGACGGAGCATGCGCATTAAGCTTGCGCGCTGTAAACAAACAGATAGTAGGTGGAGAAACCGAACAAAAGAAGAAGCAAACAATAATGGCTAGTACAAGGAAACCAGAATCGTTTGTGTGGACAGATAATGAGGTCGAACTGCTGCTGCGACTCACACTCAACTACAAGGCGAGTCAGTTGCAAGAAACACGAACGTAAGCAGGAGTCTGCCGTTGTTGTTGTTGTTGTTGTTGTTGTGAGATGTCCCGGGGTTCAGAGGTCAGAGGCAAGAGGTCGAGGGGTGGGGCGATGGCGTCATCATTTCGGAAAGTATGCGGATTTGCCGTCCACAAGAAAACAGGAGGGCTGCGTTTTCAGATGTTTCCAAAAAAGTGCGTGTTCAGGATCCATGTGGACGATCGTCCAAAACGATGCAATACACGTGCGTTTCCACAAAAGAGCGTTTCCATCAGGAGAGCCTCTCAGTGCAGAGCGAATAGACTCATGCCAGGCTATTGTAAGGCTCATGGCTCATAACAGGCTCTAACATGGACATGTACGTTATGAACAGAAAAACGAAAAAATGCTGGAATACGTTTCTGTCTGCAAAAGTTTCCGTCTCTGCCAGTGAGGGAGAAAGCGCACGCTCGACGGATCGACTAGTTTGGACTACGGGAAGACGGGATGTAAACAAACCGGTAAGTAGCTGCTTGCACAAACACACGGTTTTAACCACTTTTTTATTCATTTTGAGCCATACACACTACAGTGCTGTGTTGTAAGGTGTCTGCTGATGTTGCATAGCTTTTGGGGTGATATTTGGAGCATGTTAAGATGCTTAAAACAAAGTGTAAACTCCTGACCCCATGTTGTTAGCTGTCAATGCTAACTCTCCGTTCAAGGAGCCCTGTAAAGGGTGGACCAAAAGTGTTCGCGTCTTCGGTACTGGCAAGTCAAGGGTAGCTGGAGCAATAAAGCTGCATGTTGAAATCGACCAAAGTTCTCCTTTATGGAAGGAAGTCTGGGTCCTACGGCCCATGGCGCGGCTGGCCCTCCAGACTCTGGTATTAATTTTTGGTTGCTTTATTTTTGTTAATAAAATAATTTGCTTAAACATATTTTCGGGTTGTGACTCTTTGAAGTGATGGGAACGGCAGTTCTTTTTACTGTACTGAATCTCTAGAATCCGTTCATTAAAATGATTAGTTCAAAAGAATCATTCAGTGCTCTCCAACTCCCTGAACTGATAAACAGCCAAACAATTTGTCATTCAGTTCATGATTCAGCCCTGAGGTTCACGTTCACTTAGTGAGGGACGGTGCGTTCACGGACCATAGTACACAATCATTCGCGGGAGACGCAGCGCTGCTTTGAGTGGTAAACATGCACAGTAAAATCACTTAATATGATGCTACACGGATGTTAGCAACACAGTGCTAATTTCAGCAGTACAGTTACTGAATGTGAATCAACTCCTCTGCCCTGAGTGAGTGAGTGACGCAGCGGCATTTTCAGCACAGTACGTGAACGAGAATCATGTCCTCAGCAGTAGGTTCGCGAATCATGAATGAATTACAGTGCGAACGTGAATCACGCCCTCACAGTTCTCTGAGTGAGTTGCGGCAGTTGAGCATTTGTTATAAGGAAGTAATAAAAATGGTTCATTAAACATATTTGTGGTTTTCACAGTGAAAAAATCCAACTTTTTCCTACTTGGATTTGATGTTTTTTTGTGATTTGAGGTCCATTGTGTTAGTACAGTGTGTCAAAAATTTTAAGGTGAAATATAATGGTAAATTCAAAAGTAGTCAAAACGGCCAATTATACCGCAGACTCCTAAGGGTTGAAGATCAGCTGTTGTCTGCTTTGGTCGTGCGGGGAGTGCCGTCAGCTGGTGTGGGCGTAGTTGTCGCCAAGTCTGAGGCAGGTGGTGCTGATCAGGTGAAATTGAAGGAACTTGAGGTGGAATTGTGAAGATTAGATCTCCAGGAGAAGTATGCAGTGCAGCCTTGATGTAAGGAGATTAGAGGAGGAGACCAAACGTGTTTTACGTTTAAAAGAATTAGAACTTAACGCGGCGGGATCTCCGTTTCCACGTGATTCATTGCAACAGTCAGTGGGTTTTGATGTGAGGGGTAATATTCGTCTGGTTCCAGTATTTTGTGAGAAGGATGTGGATACATATTTTATCCTATTTGAGCGGGTTGCCACAGCGTTAAAATGGCCTAAAAATGTATGGACACTCCTGTTGCAGCTGATCGGGAGGGCTCAGGAGGTTTACGCAGCTTTGTCTCCTGAAAATAGCCTTGATTATGAAAGGGTTAAAGCTGATATATTGAGAGCATATGAGCTGGTGCCGGAGGCTTATCACCAGAAGTTGGATTCGCACACGTACGTTGAGTTTGCTCGTGAGAAAGAGACGTTATTTGATAAGTGGCTGGCCATAGAACGAGTCATCTTTCAGTTATGGCCGTAACAGATACTGAGCGATTTATTTGAGTTTGTTAATATATCTGACAGTCACCACGTGCATAGCTAACTACTGTATGCCCACAAGCTAGTGTCCTGAGGTAGGCAGCGCCGCAAGACTTTTTCTTTTTTTTTACAAAACCAGTTAAACCAAAAGACAGTTTTTACACAACTACAAGCACTGACAGGTGAAGGATAATGACATGCTGGAGCTGAATGTGGCCAAGGCTACGGTGACACAGACTCACACAGGTGGGCATTTTTAAAACACTAAGAAGGCTCGACACAGCATGAAACTTTGCTCATAGTATCACCAGGGTCTCTGCACATGAACACGAGCATTGAGAACATTGTTTGTGTGCACAGTTTGCTAAAAAGTTTGCCCTGACGACTGGGAGCGGAACAAGCTACTGCTAAGGTGAGTTGTTAGAAAAACTTTATTTTTAGCAAACTCTGTGTACACAAACAATGTTCTCAATGCTCGTGTTTATGTGCAGAGACCCTGGTGATACTACAAGCAAACTTTCATGTCGTGTCGAGTCTTTTTAGTGTTTTATATATAGCAATTTTGATGCTATCGTAAAAGTGCCCCTGCACTGAGAAAATGAACTTGACCCGAAGACAAAAAAAATTGTCACACAGCGGTGAGGTCTTGTCTTGTCTTGGTTTTTTGTCTTGTGAACTTCCTGTTTTATTTTGAAAATCTAACCTCCTGTCGTGTCAGGTCACTTGCCCTTCCTCATGTGTCCCTGGTCTGACGTCATCCCTGATTCCTGATTGTTTCCACCTGTTCCCCTCTCCCTCATGTGTTAAATAGTCTGCGTCTTCCTTTGTCTTGTGCCAGAGTGTTTGTGTTCGTCCTGCATCTCCAGCCCTTGTCCAATGCCACTACCACGCTAAGAAACTGTTTGTGTTTCTGATACCTTGATCCTCTTAAGTGAGTGAGTTTTTGTTTTGTAATTTTCTCAGTAAAGTTGAGTTGAAGTTTATAGCCTTTTGTTTGCCTCCGGTGGAGTGCCTCCTTTTGTTTCTTAAATTTCATAGATACCGATAGTGTAGTTTTGTTTATAGCCTTTGCCTTCCTCCTCTTTGGAGCGATTTTTGTTGCAAGTTTTTTCAGCCCAGTGTGCCAGAGTAGTTTAGTTTATTGCTATTTTTTCTTTTCCCTCCGCTGTAAGAGATTTTCTGTTTTATTTTTCCTTTTCCTTTGAGGTCTTTTGCCTCAGTCTGTTTTCTGCTTTTTGTTTCTTGTTCTTCGCCTAGCAGTTCAGAGTTTGTGATTCATAGCCTCTTTGTTTAAGTCACGTTGCTTAAAGAGTTCAAGTGAAGAATTATCTTTCACAATAAAAGCCTGATTGAATTGCTCTAATTCTGCGTCTTATTCTGTGTCTTATCTTCAGCCCAGGCCTTACAAAAAATGTGGTAAATCTTAAAAGGGTCTCTTTTGTCGTAATTATGCTTTTACACAAAGGTTTGACTCATATTCACAAGAATCATCTGACAGTGCAGAGAAAGCTGCACTTAACCAAGATGAACTTTGCAGCTTTACTCAAACTACAACATTTTGCACATGTGCCAGGCACAACAATTGAGTTTCTAGAGAAGCTGCACTATTATCCTCAGCCACCTTTCCTCTCTGTAAACATTACTGAAGCTGTGTTTCAAAAACATGGTTCCATACCTGTCAAGTAAGTGATAAAAGTAGCCACAGCCCTTTCCATGTCTCACCCCTTGCTAAAAGCTATAGAGAAGGGTGGCTCTCTGAGCACATCATATCTCCAAAACAAGTTTTACAGAGAAAACTTCAGTGTCATGGAACCTATTGAGTACATGCTCAATGGCAGAGAAAAAGAAAAGCTTTCAGTACGTGCCTCTACTGAAAAGCTTGCAACAGCTCTTCAATAGGAACAATGTTGTGGATAAAGCTGTTGAAAACCACAGAGCAAATCAGAGTCGTGGGATAACTGGAGAACAGCGTGCTTATAAATCATTTCAGGATGGCTCACACTTTAAGAAAAATGGTTTTCTTTCAGGGGTGAGTTGAAAATCATGCCAACTATTTACATAATGTCGAGGTATGCAATCCCCTGGGTACTTCACGCAGGAAACATAAGCTCACTGGTATCTACTGGACTCTGGGTAATTTGCTTCCAGGCTCACATTCTTCTTCAATCTGATGACGTGAAGAAGTGCTGTTATGGCTGTGTCGTGCATTCTCTTCAAGATGTTAAAAACCCTTGAGCGGGATGGAATTGTTGTTCCATTGCTTGGTAAATGTGTTAAAGGCACAATTCAGGTTGTTGCTGTCGATAACCTCGGTGCTCACAGTATAGCAGGTTTTAATGAATGACTGAGAACCACTGGCAGATGTAGAGATATCGGGGGCGAAGGCTGGAACCCTCTGGAAGCCAGAGGGTGTGGTGACGTCAGAAGCCCTCTGGAGACCGGCGGTGAAGGCGAAGACAAAGGCGAGAGTGAAGGTCCTCTGGAGGCTGGGGGCATGGGCGGGACCCACTGGGAGCCGACGGCGAAGGCGGAAGCCCTCAGGATACCAGGGGCGTAGTCTAGAACCCACTGGAAGCCGGCTGCGAAGATGAAGGCTGGCAGATGTCGACTAGGCCACTGACTGAGAACCACTGGCAGTTGTCGACCGTACCGCCGACAATGGAGCTGGTGTTCCAGAACCAGACTTAAGAGATCCGGGACGCAGCCGTGAACGTCGCTTTCTTGGTGGGGGCACTTTGTAGGCCAGCCAGGTTCCCAAGAAAGGGGACATCTCAGAATTAGCAGGCGCTGGAGCAGACTGAAGGCTAACAGGCTGGTGGCTAGCAGGCATCTGACGAGCCCTGCTGGCAGAATTCATCATAAAGTCCTGAAACCAGCGAATCATTTCAAGGCCAGTAACGACTGGGTCCATTTTATGGTCATTTCGTTCCGTCACGGGGATGAGGAAATAGGAGGTGGACCCAAACACAGTTACTCTCAGGAGGCAGGATCAGGGGAAACAAAGGGCAAGCTTTATTTTCTAAGCTGAGTAATACAAAACAAAACCCAAGGGAGCCAGATACAAAAAAAACTAAACAAAAGGGACAAAAGTAAAGTAGCAACCATGGCTAAAACAGCTAAACAAAATGCAAAGAAAAAAGGCAAAGTACAAATAAAAAACCAAAGTTCAAATCAAACATCGGAAAACCAGAAATCTAAATCCCCCCAAAAAAACACATACCACTGGGAGACTGGAGACAGAAAGAACTCGGGAAGAACATCACACAACAGAAGCAATGAGTTGACAAAGGGTACATGGGATACCAAGGCTTAAATACACAGACACAGGGTACGAGGAACAGGTGGGGAGAGAGGAGGGAGGACAGATGAGATAATGAGGGAATCACAGAGGAGAAAGCATGGAGAAAACAATACTGACAGACAGAGGGAGACAAACATGCATAAGAGGGAAGAACACAGGAGACATTGAAAGGACACAAGAGGGCATGGAAAAATCAAAACATAAGACATAACAAGACACAACACAAAGACATGAAAACTAGAGCCACGACATGCGAGGTACGCAAATAAAATGCACAATGCTTATTTACTTTGATTGGAATATAATGTCTTCATTTAAGATGTAGAGTGTGATTTATATTAGCCAATCTAATGTGAGCAAGCCATTGAAGTCATTCACAAGCTGATCAAGATTTGGTGAAAGATGTCAATTGCTCAACTAGTTGTTAATTTCAATGCTATGATAGTTAAACTTGCTTTTGTGTACCCGTTGTTTTGGTTTAAGCTAACTGCTGGACTACAACCGTCAGTTTGCTGTCAAAGTTCTTCCCCGAGCTGGATGCTCCCTCTTCAAACCTAATCAGGGTGTTGGGCAAGAAAGGTTGTGTTCAAGGAGGAAGGATTAAGTCATCATGATACCAATCATCCAGGTATGATAATAGAAAAAAATAGAACCTGTCAACCTGTACAAGTTTTAGTATTTTAAACTTCATGCTTGAAAATTTAAGAGGAAATGTAAGAGGGACACAGAGAAAGATGGAGAGAGATGAAGAGGCAAAGTACTTTAAATCACTGTGGATATTGTGAGTTTATACATCATAAAAATTGTCAATAAAGATTGTGTAAGATTTGAAATCTTCATTCAAAACTTGTTTGAGATTTTCTCGACCTGTTGATCAAAATGGTTTTTCCTTGTCTTTTTATTGTCTGGCCTACATTCTCAGACCAACACCATTGATGTCAGAAGAGAGTGCATCATCAAAGCTCTGTGTGTGTACCTGAATGAAGAGCCTGAGAACCTTGTGAAAGAATACATGGTATGTAATTTAGTTTTTATTCTCCTGTCCTTATCCTTCTCTAAACAAACCAGATATGTTCTTAAATAAGTGATAGCTGTTTTACAGAAGTATTGTTTATATGCAAGTAAAAAATGGGACCGGTATAACGTATCTATCTTGAACCCCCCCCCCTTTTTTTTTCTCTGTGAAGAACACAGATGGTGAAAACAGTGAAGATGCAATGATGGAGATGATATTTGGAAGCTTTGTCATTCACAAAATAGGTGCAGAGCCAGATGATGGACCTGAAGATGTAGGTATCATTCTGGAGGATGTGCAAGTTCTGGATGGGTTGGGAAGCGTACCACTTGCTGTGGTGATGTTGTTTGCTCTTGTATACGCTCTCAACCTCAACTACCCTACAGAGCTGCGATACACCTTTGAAGCTTTGCAGAAGGTCATCATGGAGGTTACTCTTATGGGAAGCCATTTGAAGCCATTTGATGAGTATTTGCTTTTTTGCTTTTTGCAAGCTGTGTTTATGCCTTTTGGAAAATTCCAACTGTTGTTATTTTGGAAGTTAGAAAACAGAATGATGTTTTGAAATGTTTCTTTAAAAGAAGATAAGGTAAAAAAAAAATTTAAAAAAAAATGTGTTCTTTTCAAAAGAAAACTTCTTTGACATGAAATATATGGATGCAAAATTGTAGGGAAAGTATATATTATTGGCCTAACATGGACGGCACCATAATATATAATGTAGGAGACAATACCTTAATAATATGATGATTAATCACTGGCAATCAATAACAGTTTTAGACGGGGCACCACCTTCGTTGTTGATTTAGTCTGAATAACCCGAAGGACGTTATTCAGAACCCAACCATACAAGTTTGGCTTGAACAGTTGGAATCAATTTATACAGCCTGTTAAATTTCAAATTTATATTTGATCTCCTATTCTGAAGCAGTGAATTCTTTGCACGTATCCATCGGTTCTCCACATTGAAATTAAGTTCCAGAAGAAGACAAACGATTATATATGTTTATTGACTAATAATTTGGGGTAACATAAATGAACTGACAGTTTTAGACGAACAACAAATAACAGAAAAGGTAAAGACTGTAATGAGCAAAGTAATAAAGTTATGTGATCGTCGGCAGATGGTAAAGTTAAAGGGTCGGGACCTGAAGATGTAGGTATCGAGACCCTAATCTCAATTCTCTTAAGTTCATAATATAGAAGTCAGAACTTTAGACACTACTCATTCTCACGTGTGTGGATCCAGCTGTATGAAGACGTTCAGTCTGTTTTATCTGGGAGTCAGGAGGTCCTGAAGCTTGGTTTCCTTGAGGGTTCTGGGTTGGACTATGGCACAGCACGTCGGTCCAATAGCCAGAGGGAAGGCTGGTACTCTGGTGAGGGAATCTTGGTCCTGAAGGCCCAGCGGGGTTTCCGCCTTGGGAGCGCTGGGGGCAGAGTCGGTCTCGACTGGGAGCACACAAAGTCTCTTTGGTTGGAGACTCCTTGCAAGGCTTCTGAAGCAGACAATGACTGCAATGTTCTTCATCAGATGATCACAGTCTTGAAAAATACTTTTTCTTTGTTGTTTCAAGTGGTGGTTCTTAAGCTCTGATTCTGAAACTAATTCAACTTCTTCTGGATCAGGCAATGATACCTTAACGGTATATTGAAATCAAAAATTAAAAGAAAATAATTTTGTTCTATTAAAAACTTGGATAAAAGTAAAGCACTAAAAGTAGTGATTCAATTCGCTTTTCTTAGAGCTTGTTGCAAAAATAAAAGTAAAGATTACTTTAAAAATAAAAATAAAAGAAGTGAAGAGAAGAACAGAAGACGCAGAAGAGACAGAAGTGTAGTGACATAAGAGAATGACCGAAGTCGTGACCGAAGTGAAGTGCAGAGCATCTCTCTGTTTTTATGAGCTGCAGCAGGTCGACTGAAAACAGGGGAAGGGCTGGCTGACAATCATATCTTCTGTGTTCTGAGTTTAGACCCACAACACTTTAATTTAACTAAACTATTGTTTTAATGTTTTGAAATCATGTTTAACCTTCCCAAAAACTTCATCATCTCAAAAGTCGAATTTTTGTCTTTGTGAAAAGATGTAACATGATCATGATCATGATCACTTATCATTCAAAAAGAATTAAACATGATTAAGGCATAAGACGATAAAGTATGCAACATAAAACAATAAAGTATGGGGGGACTGGGTCATCTTTACCCTAACCAACATCTACCCCCACTTCCGGTCATCTGATGTGGAGAGAGATGACTCTATTGTGCTTAGTCAATTTAACTTAATAAAATAAGTTCTCCCATGATATGCTTATAGCAAGAAAGCAACACATCGTCCCACTCTGTAGAAAAAGAAGACTTGTGCTTGACCTGTTTGTCCTGAGGAAAAAGGAGTTCATCTTCTTTTGAGGGGGTGGGAGAAGAAGCAAATAGTCAGTCAAACAGATAGGCTTTGTTTAGGTTAATCTTGTCTTGTGGTTTAGAGGTGAGAGGTCAGAGGACGGGGAATGGAAGCAGAGCCTCGTGATGGAGACATAAGGGCATGTGTTCCTACACAATGTTGTATTTTGAGTTTGTTCTCAAACCTTTTTCTTTGCTCTCAGTTGCCTGGACCACATTCTGCATATAACTTTGTATCCAACTTTGATTTGCTTTTTGGTACTCAGAAAGATCTAAGTATAGACACCTAATGTTGGTTATTTGTTTCAACAGACATGACATAATGCACAGACTGTTGCGACACTGATGTTTTAGGCTGTATGCTTATTGTATTTTCACATTAATATGTTTTCAAACAATTGCTAGAAAGTAATTTTTGCCCTTTCTGGTAAAATGTTAATCCAACAAATCCAGTTTGCTTTGTGTTTTCTTTTCCAAACTTGACACCAGCTGGGGATATATAGGTTAACTTAAATTGCTATATAAAAACTGTATCAAATTTTTATCATTTTTTTGAATAATTTCTATGTTCATTTTCACATGATAAAAAGATCATCTCTTAGCCTAAAGCATTTCAACCTAAGTTTGATGTATTGGATCAGCACAATTAATTCATATAACTATACTATTTTAAAAAGTAGTTGTAACTACCCTATTACATTAAGGAGCTAATAATCATATCATACAAGTTTAAATGGCCCAAGAAAATTATGTCAGTATGTTACATTTACCCTTACAAATCTTGTTGGCCTGAACCTTGGTAATTAAGTAACAGTAACACGAAAACATCATGTTGACCCAACATATTTACATTTAGGTCACTCAACAAAATTGTTTCTGGCTAAGTTAATGCATTTTACTTGGGTGGAAATACTTTCCCTTTTTTTATTACATTCACTGAGCAAGTTATTTTTTTGAGTGTCTGAAACTCAAAATGCCAGCTGTGTTTGTTGTGTTTGGTGTAGAAGAGATACATGCAGAGTGTTTTCATTCGTGACCCACCGCTACCTGCTGTATGACACAGGCTGGCTCCTCTCTCACACCCCCCACATTATGTCTCCAGAAGATGACCTACACAGACCCTGACCAGCTTGTACACTACATAACATTTTCATGAGGTGCCCAAAACAGTTAAGTTTGGGTTGAAAAATGACAATAACAATGCAAGACAGCAGTCTGTACTACTACACAGTGCTCAGCTGTAGCTACTTCCACCCTGCCCAAATGTGGCAACAACAGAAAACAGAAAAGGTTCCTAACGCTCAATCCATAAAAAGTAGGGATGTCCTGATCCAATAGCGCGATCGGAAATTGGGACTGATCATGTGGTTTCTGATTTGATCGGAATTGGAAGTTACATCCTGATCAGGGATTGGATATATATGTATATTTATTGGCATTATTTTTTATCACCGTTATGTGGTGGTACAGAGTCAGCCCATCCGACATCACTTCGCTGCAGTGACACTATTGGTTGAGTTTTGAACTTCGACCCAAGCCCGATTTTTTTATTTTTCTATGTCAGAGCACAATTTTTGGCAGAACACAGATGCGTGCGTAACGTTACTCTGCCAAACCTGTGGATAAAATGTCTGCAGTGTGTAACTTAAATTAAAAAGCAAAAGTAGTCCAACAGCGACATATAACATCTGCAAAATGGCTGTTTCGTGGGGGGGGGGGGGGGGGGAA
>CAEMYA010000127.1:670794-687456 GCA_903131615.1 Diplodus sargus
GGGTAACGAAAGAGCTGCATTTAATACTACACATTTGATACGGCAAATAAAAAAACACTCAAAGAATACAACAAGTTCACACAAGCAATACAGGCAAAGACACCGAAGCAACAAACACTCGCGAATACTTTCAAAAGGACAGAGAAATAACCTTGAGCCAGCAACATGGCCAAAGATATTACAGAGAAGGTAATTAAATTAATCGCTCTGGATAACCAGCTCATTTCTGTGGTAGAGGATCAGGGTTTTCTTCGTCATCTGGAGTTTTTGAATCCGGTATGCCCTACCGTCTCTGCATTACATTACATTTCTTCTACTTTCAAGTTACAACGTGCCGGTATGCGCACTAGTTTCGTGGGTCTCATACAGCAAAGCATGTAAAACAGACAACCGTGGAGATGCTGAACACATGTGATGTAGACAATCAACAAGTCAATGTCATTTTACGTGACAACGTGAGGAATATGTAAAAGTCTCACACACTTCAGCTGGCTGTACACGAGGGTCTGCTGTCACAGTGCAGCGTCACACACTCACCTGCTAACACAGGAAGGTGGAGGTCAGTGTTGGAATAGTATATGCAGAATAAGGAAGAGCCGTATAAAAGTATATACTCTGTTTCTACAAAATAAAAAAAAATAAAAAATATGAAGGATTGCAGGTACTTTTTTTCCCTAATGCAGCTCTATTATCCAGGAAAATATTAGTTAAGGCTGAGTATCAGATCGGGACTCGGTATCGGCAGATCCTGAATATTAAAGGACTCGGATCAGATCAGGGTGAAAAAAAAACCTGATCGGGACATCCCTAATAAAAAGTAAATCAAATGTGCTCTTTGAATTTGTCAGCTGCATTTGGCAACAGCTGAGTGATAGGAAAACATACTATCACACACACACACACACACACACACACACACACACACACAAAATACTCTTCTTTATTTTGTAGATCATTACAATGTAGCCTGTGGTGTTTGTCTCCTTTGTGTATGTGTGTGTAGGTGTGTAGTTGTCAGCCTCTCCATTATCACACACGTTTTCACACATAGGTGCGCTCAGATGGGACGCTAACCTTGGCGTCTCAGCTGTGTTTGGGGGCAGATATCTAACTCACATGTCACATCCCATTAATTGGCTAATTATCATGGCTGGTGCAGAGCAGCTCTGATCTGGACATGGGGAAGCAAACACTGTGTCCTTTGCTGCAGTTTGCATCTCAAGTGTCATTTGCTGTTGGTCAATCAACACCTTAAATGAAGCTTTTACAGAGCTGCAGCAGGGTGACATCTTCAAGACATAGGTTCTTGTCTGATGTCCTCTGTAGTCCACCTTTGCATGTGACGAGAAAACATCAGCAGTCCTTTTTTAATATGGACCCTGTTTTCCCATCTTCTTCTAAATAAGTTGTTTTCATAGAGGTGTCTGTTTTGCTTATAAAGGAACAGTTTATATGTTTTATTTAAGTCAGTCAAGTGAGAATGTCAAAATTAAACAATGTCCTGCAATGATAACAGATGCAGGGTGTGTTTAGCTTTGCTCAGCATGAGCTCTTGAAGATTTAAAATGCTTAAATATAAACAAATAAACAATGTAGCAAACATGGTTACACGTTACACTTCCTTTTCATATCTATGTACATGTATTTAGTGGGTCATATTTAATTGTTAAATGGCTCAGTTATTATATATTGTTTTAATTACCTTGAAATAAAATTGTTTTTCTATGTGAAATTAAAATGTCCATGGCCAATAAAATCAAGCACGCTGTTTTGCATGTGAATTGCTCCTCGGTCAAGTAAGCAATAATATGTAATATGCAATGTCTGGTCAGACTTTCAAAATAAAGATTTCTGACAGTTCACATGACAATACATATAATGATTTTTGGACTTTTGGTACGTTGATTAGGCAAAAGATAATTACATGGTTAAATGTAGGAAAAAAATCATCCTGGTTTAATGGTTACTTTTAGTTTTGTAACATAAGCTACACAAGAGACACATCGCATAACATGTGTCACTTGCAAGTTACGACATTTACCTACGTTTACTTCAAAACAAATCACCCTTGACTCTTAAGCCCCTTTCACACAAAGAGTTCACAGAAGAGTTTGCTTTGGGGGGGAATAGTGGAGCAATATTTGTGCCTTGAAAAAGCAGTGTGAGAGGGCTTATACTTATATACTAGAGGGGTGCTTCAAGAAGTAATGCTTTAGCATTAACTAAAGTGTCGCACTTACAAGTGTAAGGCCACCTATCAGACATGTGTTACACTGGCAGTGAGAATGGGCTAGCATCCGCCAGCACCAGGCAGAGTGCTACAAGGACTTGATGTGACTGTTGGATTTTCTTTTTTCAAGGGCTAGGGGAGTTAGGCCTGGTTTTTAGAATAATAAATTGACTCAGCCTTGAAAATGGCATCTACGTTGGTTTTAGAATTGGGGCTGAGTCTACTACCTCCTAAATCTAGAAAGGTCCAGTAAAAAAGCACAATATGCTAAACTACCTCTGTTCAACATGGCAGCTGGACATTCAAGAAACCCTGTATTTTTAATGCTTCTGTCCTCCCAGAGAAAAATATGCGAGGACAAGAAGGGTTACAGTTGCCATATTGATGAGGGAAAACGGCTGTTGTTTGCAGTAGGAGGGATTTGGCCAGAGTCATAATCTAGAACAGAAACATATCCAATCTGTGGTGGTGTGTTAAATCATAGGTAAAATTCAGAAGGTCTAGCCACACTTCAACAAAACAACTGCAGCATTTTAGGAAGTATGGAAGAAACACAAAGCTAAGCCTTTACAAGTGTGAGGGATGAAAAAGTGGGAAGGATCAGAAAAAAGTGAAAAAACACATGATGTGTAGTATGATGCTGAATCAGATGACAAGATGTTTTTCTCCTTCAGGTTGGAAAAAATAAAAGGGGTTAGGCTCTTGTCTTGTGTGCTACTGGAAATTATTGGCTCAGTAAACACAGGGCTGAATGGTTCAGAGGACAGCAGTGAAAAGGCAAAGTCACAGGCATTTATCCGCCTCTGATCCCCACCACAGGAGATTTCCAGACATAATCCCAATTTCCACTGAGGAAGAACCACAAAGACCTTTCAAACCATGACCAGATTACACAGATTGAGACCCATGGTGGACTAATGGAGCGTGACCAGATTATGCCATCTGAGATCCACCTGTGCCTGTACAGAGACCCTTCATGGAAGTGGTGCATGTTGCCTTTACTCTGATGGACAATACAATGACCAATCCTGACCAATATCACCTGGCTCATTTAAGGACCGAGTTTTCTTATTTTGCTTACGCAGTCTATGTTTCAGGGAGATTAAAGCAAGACTTGTCCTGATTATAAATAACATTTACTTTACTTTACTCCTTTAATAATAATAAGATGACAATAGTTAGTCAGATTTCTTCTCCCATATTTACTTTTATTAGATGTTTTTAAAAGATAAATGTTTATTTATTGTGTTTTACAAAGACAAACGCGCCACCATCATGGAAGACAAAAAAGTGTCGATCCCGGAGTGCAACCTAACAGGTAGGAGAGGCATGGTGGACCTCCTACCTGTTAGGTTGCACTCGGGGATCGACACTTTTTGTCTGCCATGACGGCTGCACAACAGAGATGCAGCAGCTAACGTGAGTAGTTCAAAAAACGTCTTTTTAGTAAACTCTGAGTACACAAACAATGCTCTCAATGCTTGTGTTCATGTGTAGTTTCATGTTGTGTCGAGCCTTCTCAGTGTTTTAAAAATAGCCACTTTGATGCTAGGGTAAGAGTGCCCCTGCACTCCACTGAAAATTAGCTTGCCTGTAAATGAAACTGCAGTAAATCTTAAGGCAGGAACACACCGGCCCAACCGTTGGACATCTGAAGCGTTTGGAGAGACTCGGACGAGGTCGGGGGTGCAAATTAATGCACGTAATTATGCTTTTACATGAAGGTTTGGCTCATATACATTCACAAATAAAGCCTGGGTTACTTTTTGGTGAGAGTTTCACTTTAAGAAAGCAACTACAGTTAAATTATGTATGGGATTAACACATTAACATCAACACATTACATTACATTAAGAAAATAGGTATTTTTTTCTCCCTAAAGTAAAGAGAACTATTTTCAGAGTGAAAAGGCCACCCAATATGTTTACCAAATAGCCAATTTGAATAAAATGATGGAAAAAATAGTGTGTAGACATATTCAGTGTAAGTATTTCCTTACAAACAATTAAAACAATGAGGCACACTCAGTTTTTTTTTTTTTTTATGGTTCGAGTGACTTTAGACAGATGTATTGTATGCTGTACAGATTGTAAAGCCACTTTAAGCACAATTGCGATACTGGGTTATATAAATAAACTAATTTAACCTGTAGAATAATAAGAATCACTGTGAAGTGATTTTTTCTGTGTGTGCCACATACACCCCTGTAAAACACCTCTAATATACACACAATCTTCCAGGTTTGTGTTCTGTTGCACACCCAGACATCAATACTGTATGTCCCACTGGGTGGCAGGTGCTGTGCTAAAGGGACAACAAATAGCAGCAGCCTCACGTTGTTTGTTCTATTAGCCAACAGCAGAGTTACAAGCAATGCTACTAAAAATGGGAAATCCATGTGTAAATCACTTCTTCATAATCCGTTACTGCAGCAATGAGCTCAGTCTGCCGCCGGCTGTGGGCTGAATGAAAACACGCCAAAGCCATCAAGGCGCCTCATCTGTAATCCCTCCCCAGGATACAGCTCATGAAACAACGCAACACAAAAAATAAAAACTCTTGTCTTTGTTTCTGCTGAAATCAATAGGGCTATATGCAATATTGCATGGTGCAGCGTCACTGTAAATATAGGACCAGGACAAAAGGAGAAAATGTTCCGCTCAAGTCACCTCTGAAATCACTGTCACTAAACTTAGACCAGCAACTTTTAATAAGTCTAGGGCCAAATCACTTGGTGCAACTTCACAACAAACTTCTGAGGGAATTAAGAGGAATTTAGTATGGCCTTTAATCACAGGTTAAGTCCCATAGGGTTTTAGGATAGTCAAATTGTTCCACAGTAAAAGGAAACACACCACACTAATAAGTCTGAGCCTCAGTGGGAATAATGAAAGCTTAAAATGATTTGTTGAGAGAAAAATAAAAAATAGAAGTGAGAAACATTTGAAGGGGTAAACAGAGAGAGAAATCTGGTGTGCAGTGTGTTGAGAGTGTCAGGCACACTCAATCTTAACTTAGTATCATACAACAAGTAGTTCCGACCAAGCAATCTGATTGTCAACAAGACATTTAGACCGTGCTCAAATCAGCATTACAGCACGCCTGACTCATTACTCAAAATATTACTCTGCCAAGTCTGTGTGTATCCATCTCCATGGCAACGTAGTAACTGTCAGAGCTGGAGCAAAAAAATTAAAAAGTACGGCTTGAAATCAAAACTTTCTGCCGTAAAATATGCAGAGGAAATCTCGGGAGAAGCAGCCGCTAGATATTTCTCTGCCGATCCCAAGAGAGGGAGGGATTGGCGAAAAAATAAAACGGAGCTGTAAGAGGAGGACAGCAACAGGGCCAGGCTGCCTGGTGGAGGGAGGAAGAAGGCTAGCGAGGAGCCTGAGATAAACATGCGGGAATGAGTTATCAGCAAACGGGCACGCCATGAGAGAGGGTCCTGCAAAATGATCAGGGCGATGGAGAAACAAATGTACGCCACCGTGCATGACAGAGAGTGACAGCAGAGATGAGGAGTTTGCAGCAAGTGCTGGTTAGCTAAATCGTTTCCTCCGCTGTAACAACTTCACTTGCAGAAGACAACTATTGCCCAGAAGGATGCCAGATATTTCACAGACAAGCTGGCGAAGTTTGTGACATTTTCATCCCGGATTTTTGAGAGGAATGAATTAAATGCCTGTCCCAAATTGTCTGTTAAGTGACTTAAACAAATGAACGCCCCAGCTATTCTTTGGTATTTTACGGTAGTTCGGGAAATTCCGAGACCGCGATAAAACATTGACGTCGGCTCAGAGTTCACCCATCTGGGACTAGAAAATCATTTCTGTTGCTAGGTCGTTACTAAGGGTTGGACTATTTGCTGGAGTGGTAAACTATGTTCCATTACACATGAGTCTACTGACGTGACTGATTTTGTTTCAGTTATTAGTCAGACCCCATGTGTTTCCATGGAAACGCGACGCACACTCGCAAAAACCTTTAAAATTTGAGAGCAAAATGTCTATCAACATGGATATATTTTGATTATACATTTTATTTGTGTTGGTATTAGTTGTATAATTGCAATATTACCCTCGAGGGTGTGCTTTAACGTCATTTGAGCACTTCAGTGCTGCTCGCGCAGCCTGCTGACCGCATCACCGTCGTGCGTAATGACACTAAAGCACACCCTCTTGGGTAATATTGCTTAATTCAACCTTATAACCATATGTCTTCAAACATTAATAATTTGATGGGTTTATCTTATTCATAGCAATCTTACCATTTGGGCATGATAATTATATGTGACCCCATTATGTTAAATAAATTGTGAATATCTTAAAATATTCCCAATAAAATAAATCACAGCAAATTTGACAATCCAACCCAACCCCAGGTCCCAGGTATGAGCTCTGAATTGGACTCAGGAGAATTGAGTTTCTTTAAGCATGTGAACTATCACAGATAACACATCACGCAGACAGCTTACATTTTCTACTCTGCCAACATTATCTTGGTTTTATCCCATCTTGTTTTTTGGAGCCAGAAATGACCATATTTGGAAGAAAGGGAATGAAGGGGTGAATCTGAATGAGAACCAAAGCACACTCACTGTGATGGTGGTCTGTTATTCAGATGGTAGCCACGCCGTCAAGCAAGGGTTCTTAAAATTATCAACCAAAGATCTGCATCTAATGTTGAATCAAGGCCAGAGGTCCAGAACGGTGATAAATTGGCATTTTTCTTTGAATCTGCCTTCTTCTTCTTCTTCTTTTATTCACATCAGTTAAAACCATATACAACATGCTAATTTAATCTGTAATAATCTTATGTGAAATGGGAAACCCTAGGAAGCTTAAAAAGCTTATTAAGAGGGGCCCAGGCACAAAGTAAATACAGGTATGATTAAACATAAACATAACCCCCCCCCAAAAAAAAAAGAAAATACATATTCACATATATACACATACATGTACACATAACACTCTCAACCATACACACCCAGACAAGAGATACCCTAACCTAACCTAAGCCCTACTCCTAACAAGGTCCAAGTGGTCACGTCACCAACAGTCCAAGAAGAATTATGCTACAATGTAAGAAAGATAAATGACCACGTCGAAATAGTATTTCAGCAACAGATGCCTCCTTAATCTATTTTTTAAAACAGGTATAGATGGAAACATTTGCAAGTCTCTTTGAGAGATTGATAGAGTATACCAGCGGCTCCAGAATTTCACTTAAAATAGCTTTAAGAATTTTACTGCAAATGTTATCTGCACCAGCTGTGTATGAGCTCTTCATTTTCATAACAATTTTCAACACTTCGTCTCTATCAGTTGGCCTAGGGAAAAGAGAATTCAGATAATTGACTTTGAGGTATTGTCTAAATGTGGCATTGTGTGGTTGATCAATCTTTTGAGAGAGGTTTTTTCCAATAGCAACAAAGTGATCGCTAAATTTATTAGCATCAGAGTCTACTGATAACGTGCAGTTTCTGCCTGTGTGTCAGTAGGAGAATGCGCCCATGTAGTTCAACTGGCAGCCAAGTTATTCCTGTGTTTTTCCTGGAGATCTGCCAACAGTCTCACTCTCTTGGTCGTTAAGTTCTTCAAAATATACATTTCAGTGTCCTTCAGTGCTTTTTTCGCCTTGAAAACGCTGTCCCGAACATAATATTTGGTGAACTTGAGAATAATGCCCCTCGGTTTGGCCTTGGGGTTTTCAGGCTTTGGACCAAGGCGGTGACTCCTGTCAATTTCCATAGGCTGCACCTCTATTTTGCGATTGGTCTTAAAAATGTCACAAACGACTTTGGTTATATCCTCATCTCTCTTTTCAGGTACACCAAAGACAATGAGGCAGTTCCATCGAGAGTACTGTTCTTGTTCATCAAATCATCATACTTGTTGTAGTGTTGTAGTTAGTTTATCAGCTGCACATAGTTTATCAGCTGTATCTTTTAGTTCATACTGTGTGGTTTTTTTTACCGTCTCCGTGACGGAGAGGTTCAATGAGGGAATCCATCAATATTTTGCTGATTTTGTAGACAAAATTGGTGTCCAGAAATAGGATGTCCATCTGCTTGCTTATTATATCTTTAATATCAGCTCTAGATAGCTGATCGTCCACAATGTTTGTAGTGTACAGTGACACAGTGAGAGTCCCGTTTCTGTCTGATGGACTAACACTTTAATGGTCAGTTTTGGCGATAACAGGTGTTCTGATCACCAAAAGCACCATAATTAACAAGCAAGCAGTAGAAGATTACTATCAAAAATACATTGTTTGCTAGTCAACCGGAGCACGTTTAGTACCCCCCGTCTCTCACTGATGATGCCATCTCAGCTTTTTTAATTGACTCACCACCACGCCAGTGTAGAAACATCTGTGGAGAGAAGCAGCTCACCTGCCATTGACACCAAAACGTGGCAGGGACTGTCAGCATGTTTTTTTGTTTTTTTGTTTTTTTGTTTTTTTTTCTTTAATGACATGACTATTTTAGTGACAACATTCAGCTACCAGCCTTCTGAAATGTACTCACCAAATAGAAAATATTCTCACATTTGGAGCTTGGCAGACTTATTCTTACAACTTGAAATGGCTTACTGAAGGAAACAAGACACATTATGTGTCTACGGTTTAGGAGCAAAAGTAAATTCTCAGGTGTAACAATTACACATGAGCTCAAATCAGAAGTCTCTCTCTTTCTGTCTCTCTCTCTGTCTCTCTTGAATCCACATTCATTCATGGACACTGTATTTAATGTCACTAACCATTTACTGATCAATGGAAAATGTATTTAAAAATACAAAATGTCACATTTCATAACATTTTGAAACCTTCATAGCTGGAGGTGTGGGCTGGGTCCAGATTGACTTGCCATTTGGTCCGAATGTGGACAGGAATCTGGACCATGATGAGTCCCTGCCCTAATGCATACACTCCTTTATAGGCCATATTCATAGAGATACTACCATGTAATGGTAGTGTAACTATTTCAATTACTTTCTCAAAGTAATGTAACTAATTACATTCAATTACATTTTGATTACTTTTCTTAAATTTGAATGAAATCTCTCAACTGTTAACCATTTTCACATTTTAAGACTTTAGTGTGAGAAACTTTTCAGCAGTACTTAAGACTATATAAAAACAACATAATAAAAGACTCAACCAGACTGAACTTCTGTAACTTTTTTACAGACGCGACAACGGTCTGATTTCTGCCAAGAGGAGCAGGTTGTTTTAATGGAGAGAGTATGAGCGATACAAAAAAGCCTGATCATAGCCTGAAGCAACAGTGTTGCTGCAAATATAACATGAGGAGGCTGATTTTAATTTCTGACAGCTCTACATTGAGCTGCTTTTAAGGATGAAGCTTTAGAGCAACAACAACTGTTGTTTTAAACTGTGTTTTACATTGTTTTCATATATTTCACTGATCGCAATTATAAAATGCCAGTGTGTGTTTTATTGAAAGTGAGGCTGGGTGTGTGTATGAAAATAGGTTACAGTGGGTTTTTTAGGTGCTGTACAGGGCTGTACAGTGCGACATATTTGTTGCACGTGCTACATCAAAACATGCCTGTGCTAAGAATTAATCTGTCCTGTAGCATGGGTGCTACAGGACAGATTTAGCCACAGAAAAAAAAAATAATCTTGTTCGGAATCTTGTTTGAAAAAAAAAAATCCTTCTGTGTAGAACCGAAGTAAAACGATGGTAGGACTATCCTTCCTGGTAGTTGTAGTCAACTGTGGTCAATGATTAATCTTATGTCTTGTATATTGAACGCCAATTCCCACAATTCCTCACGGTCGCAGCTTTTACTAACGCGCTGTCCCATGCGGCTGGGTTGGCACACAGTGGCTAACGCTAACGTTACTCCCACGAGTCAACAACATGTAGTTGCTGGCCTATGTCAGGCCCCTGTCACAATAAAAACATGCTTCGCCGCTGGTGGGCCACCCTTCCAACCTACCACCGGGCTAAGCAAGTTTTCTGGGGGAAACCCTGGAAAGAGACCCCAGGCACCCCGGACGACACGGACAATAACGTAAATGAAGTTAACGAGGACCGACCAACACCGACCAAAATCTCGCCAACGACAAAAGTGAAAGGGTGTGAGATAGGGTGTGCTACAACTCTCTGGTCCTGTGCTAAAAAACTGTCAGCCTCTGTAGCACTAGTGCTATGTGCTGAAAAAGTTAACGTACAGTCCTGCTGTAGCTACAAGCAAATCTCATGCTGTCGCTGTACAAAGACCTTTTTGAATGTGAGAAAACAGAGTAGACCTACTCAAGATTTGCATTTGGGCAACACATAACAGGCGAAACAATTAATTTATTCATAGCCATTAAGTTAAATTATCTGTCCTGCTGCGAACGCCCAACTTCTTTCAGTGGTGACTGACTGTATATAAAAGTAAATAGGCTATAGCCTAATAAATGACCTCTTGACGCGAGTCGGATCACCAGCTGAGCAGCGTATCCCCTCGGCTGAGCATCTGTAGGTGGAGACGCTCAGAGAGCAAGTAAACAGCAGCAGATTACAGACATGGCAGATTCGCACGGGATTAAGATCAGAGACGACCTCCGCAATTATTACAAATTACTGGAGGTCCCCAGGTTATACTAGTCCCGTGTGAAATGTCAATCGGAAAAAATTGCATTCCATCAATACACACGCATGTTACAATATACTGGATATTGTTGCGAAATGGCCCAGATCAACACACGATTCCCAAATTTTAATGGAGAGTGGTTTGATGCAGCTTTTCAAGCAAATCAAATGCCACTTTTATTGACAATTCAGGTTTCACGCACTCTTCTAATTTGTAATTTGATTAATTCAAGCTTTTGCTGCGATTTTTCAAATGTAACTTAAGTTGTAATCATTGAAATTTCCAAAAGCAACTGTAATTTAATTACATATTTTCTCCCAGCAATGTAACGGCTTACAATTACGTACACTTTGTAATTAAATCACGTTACATGTAATTCGTTACTCCCCAACACTGCTTATGGGTTATCAAATATGTCGTGTTACTGGGATTTCACAATCCAGTGTCTTTTCAGTTGCTGATCAGTCCGGAAGCTGAGAAAATACGATTTCTTCAATTTCCTATGTTTGTTATACTTGCTGGATACTCTGGAACACAGCAGTACTACATTTGAGCTTCCCAGCCCGAAAGTGAAGTCTGATGAAAATTACTGCTTTACAGAGCTGGCAAATCACATGAACAACGAGACAGTGCTAGTAGTAATGTTTTTGTTAAGGTGTCCAGGTACTAAAGTATCTCAATGTCCATTATCTGGATGATCACGTGTCAGTGGCAGTGTTTGGGCCTGTAAAAATCCAAAACCAGGTCTTTGGTCTTCCCTGCACTGTTCTGGAGGTGGTTCTTTTGGCACCAGTCCACAAAATGTCCTGGGTCAGTTCTCTGTACTCCCTGTCCTCTGTCATCTGTGATGAGGCCAACAATTGCAGAGTTGTCAGAGAATATTTGCCTGCGGAGGGTGAGGAAGGATTAAGGCTGAACAAAGCGGGTAGGATATAAACATGCAGGAGACTCTAACAGACAGTCATGGCGGGCAGACATGGTATAATGGCAGCAGTGCTCTTTTATGCCCTCATAACAAACTTCTTGGGAGCTAGACATTCGCATGAACTGGACTACTTAACTTCGTTTGGTAGTCACACATCACAAAAGCAGATGCAGCTCAGGGCAGGAAATACTAATAATGGGTGACTTCAATGTTAATAGGGAGGACAAAGGCACCAATAGGGCGCTGCAACAGGTCTCAAATAAATTTGATCTTGCACAAGTAATTGAAGGGCCTACTAGAATTACCTCATCCTCAAAAACTCAAATTGACTTGATATTCACCATAAAATCTGAAAGGATGACAAAATCCTTCAATATGGTCACTGGCCTGTCTGACCATAACCTTACTCTTATAGCCAGAAAGCTCACTAAATCTTGCTTCCACTTGAAACTCAACACCAAATTTAGCCAATTAAGTATACCAAAGCGTGATATTGATGAATTTGACAGGGAAATTCCAAATATTAACTGGAACCAAAACAAAACGATTCCTCAAGAAAGGCAAACCTAAAGGGGATAATAGATACACCCTCTTCTGGATTTCTAGTGATATAAGGGAATTAATGAAGGATAGAGATAATGCTCTGAAGCACTCTCTTAAGTCCAAATCATTGACTGCCAGGCATATATTTGTGTCCTTAAGAAACGGATTAATAAAGGAAATCAGAGCAGCTAAATCTAACTTCTGTGTTGATCTCATACATGACGCTAAGGGAAATCTTAAACAAATCTGGGACTGTCTGCATAAACTAACAGGGAAAGGGCATAATAAAGTAACAAAGCAGCTGGAGATCAAGGACAATGGAACCCTGTAAAACGGACCATCAGAAATAGTGACTGTTTTTAATAACCATTTGTCAATTCTGTGAGGCTTACTGTACATAGTGCCAAAAGAGGTCCACTGCACCTCCAGTCACCAGTCTGTCAAGCTACTGAAGTTCGCGGATGACACCTCCCTCATTGGGCTCATCTCTGGTGGAGATGAGTCTGCCTACAGATGGGAGATTGACCACCTGGTGACCTGGTGCAGCCAGAACAACCTGGAGCTAAATGCTCTAAAAACAGTGGAAATGGTTGTGGACTTTAGAAAGAACCCAGACCCCTCCTGCCCCCATCATCCTGTGTGACTCCCCAGTTGACTTTGTGGAGTCCTTCCGCTTCCTGGGTACCTTCCTGAACATCAGCTTCCTCACCAAGAAAGCCCAGCAGAGGATGTACTTCCTGCGGCAGCTGGGGAAGTTCAACCCGCCAAAGAAGATGATGGTGCACTTCTACACCGCCATCATTGAGTCCATCCTCACCTCATCCTTCACCATCTGGTACGCTGCTGCCACTGACAAGGACAGGGGCGGACTGCAGCGTATCATTCGGTCCGCTGAGAAGGCGATCGGCTGTAACCTGCCATCCCTCCAGGACCTGTACATCTCTAGGACCCTGAGGTGTGCAGGCAAGATTGTGGCTGACCCTCCCACCCCAGCCACAAACTCTTTGAACCCCTCCCCTCTGGCAGGAGGCTACGGTCCATCAGGACCAGAACCTCTCGTCACAAAAACAGTTTTTTCCCGTCTGCAGCTGGCCTCGTTAACAAGGCTCGAATCCCCCACTGACACTGACTCTTATACCCACCCTACATATATGCATTACATTAATGCACTCCCGTCTTCTGTACAGTTCTGTTTCTTTTCTTATATTTCTTATTTTTATTTATCTATATTCATTTTTAAAAAAATGTATTTTATTCTTGTGTGATTTTTGTACAACTGTACATTTCTGTGTGATTTATATATTTATCTTTTTATTTTTTGTCTGATTGTATATTTAAGCACCATTGCACCTAGACAAATTCCTCGTTTGTGTAAGAACCTACCTGGCAATAAACCTGATTCTGATTCTGATTCTAATCCAAAGTTAAGTCTATACTTTCTTCTTTTATCAATTCCAAATTAAAATGTATATTTGCACTGGATTCCACGTTTTTAAGAAGAAAGAAACATGCTGCCTCTTTCACAGGGTCAGTTACTACAATCATTAACATCTCTTTTAAGGAGGGAAAATTCCCAAAGGACTAGAAGTCAGCTATTGCTGTGCCAGTCTATAAGTCAGGGGACACAACTGATATGAATAACTATAGGCCGATTAGTATTTTACCAGTCATGTCTAAGATCTTTGAAAAATGTGTGGCTGAGCAATTGACTGAGCATCTTAACAGTAGCCCTTTTACACTACACCCCACACAATTTGACCTTAGAGCCAATCACTCCACTGAGACAGCAAATTGTTTGTGGCAAACATCAAATCAAAAATGGACAAAGGAGGCAAAGTTGGAGCAATTTTCTTACATCTTAAATAAGCTTTCAACACTGTCAGACATGAAATAGTCATTCACAAAAGGTCTTATTTTAATTTCTCAACCAGTGTAATTGACTGGATGAGATTATATCAAACAGAGTTCGGTGTGTAAGGGTTAGTGGCGAACTGGGTGTACACCAGGGATCTGTCCTGGGCCCTATTCTGTTCAGCCTTTATATAAATGACCTGCCATCAGTCTGCACTGGATGTGAGGTTCAGATGTATGCTGATGATACAGTAATTTATGTCCATGCACAAACCAATGCTCAAGCTGCTGCCAAACTCAGTGATACAATTACATGTACATAAATGGCTGCTTACTCACAGTTTTATCTCAATGTAAAGAAGACAGTCTGTATGTTTTTTTTAGCAAGACTAAGACTGTATTTCACTGTGAACCCAAGGTCTATGTGTCTGGGAAGGCTATTCAAATAGTTTTAAATATTTAGGTATTATCCTTGACTCCACTCTATCCTTCAAAAACCAAGTGCGAAAGGTAATGCAAATAACTAAATACAATCTAGCCAACAACTGCTTGACAACACCTGTAGCAAAGCTCTACATGAATGCTATGATCATTCCTCACTTAACATAATGTATGATGAGCTGGACCCAGGTGAAAAGCACAACATTAAGGCCTATCTCATCACTTCACAAACAAGCGCTTAAAGTTTTGGACAGAAAACCCAAGCTGTACCACCACTGTAACACTGTATTTTAAAACACTTTTACGCATGCCTCATTTTCAAGATTATCAATGGCAAGGCTCCCCCACCACTCTGCACTTTTATACAGCAGAAAAAATGCAACAGCAGAACCACAAGGTCTGCCTTAAGAGGGGACTGTATAGTCCCTCTCAGGTCCAGCTCATTTGGTCAATTATGTTTCTCTGTAAGAGCGTCTAAATTATGGAACCAATTGCCAGTGGAGATTAGAAATTGCACCCCCCACCATACATTCACCCACCGTCTTAAAGACTGGCTTATAAGCAATCGAAAATGTGAACATCTTTGATAGTACTTAATCTGAATGCATGTTTGTCTGTCGCTATGTACTATTGTAGCTGTCCTGTAACCCATGGTGGTTTGTATGAATGGATGTATGGGTAACTGTTTGTTTAGTACCACTAGTGGCTGTCATGATGTGGGCTGGTATAAAAGCAGCCATCCTCCACCGCCGCTTCCTTTTGCGCTCCTGTCACTGGTGCGTCAAAGGTTGTCTGGTCCGCCAGGTATGGCCGCTGCTTCACCACGTTGGTCAATCAGTCCTCTCTGTGTGCTCATGGCGTTTGTGTTGTCTCGTAGGTTGACTACTTGTTGCTGCTCCGGGTTTCGCCTGTGCGCTGTGGTGTATTTCTTGCTTGGTAAGTATTCTCTCTTTCGGCAATGTAGTTAATGCTGTCTGATGGCTAACACTAGTGTGGTCACAGGTAAACGCAGATGGCGGTCGGAGTCCTCTCTCCCTCCCTCCTCCTGTGTGAACGGATGTGTGTGTGTGTCCATGTTTGGTCGTAAAAAGGTATGTGTGTTAGCATAGTGAACAATCGCAGCATTTCTTGCTAACGTAGCAACACTAAAAGCATTTTCTCATGATCTGCTCCGGCTGGCACATTGTGTCTACTGCCGCCTGTCTCTCGCGGCGCACACCTCCCGAGTAGCTCTACCAGGGGCGCTCACCCAGTGTGTGTTTTAATCGGGGCTTGCCCCCGATGTGTGAATGAGTGTGTTAAAGTGTGTTCTGATTATTTTAGTAATTTGGTAATTATTTTGGTTTGAATATTTATGTAGTCCTACGTTATGTAATTATCTTGGATGTATTGCGTTTGTTTTCTTTTGGGTTTTTGGTTCCACATTCTTTTGTTTATTACTATATAAGTTAATAGTGGGCAGTTGATATTGGTTAAGTTTATTTGCCAAATAGTTATAATTTTGTTAATTTCTGAAATCATTTTGTTTCATGTTGTTTTGTCATTTGCCCACTGATTTGTTTATTGCTCTTTTTAGTGGCTGGAGACCGGTAGTGGCGTGCTGGTGTCCTGGTGGTGGTGTCCCCCCTTGTCTCGTTTGCTGTGTCCTGGGAGCGGGTTTACTTCAGTGTGTGCCACGTATGTTGGGTGATTTTGGTTGACTTCTTTATTTTGATGGCCCCCCCCGCACTAGTCATTGTTCACTCACTCGGCTCCAAGCCCTAAGGGCTTAGCCCTTACCTGCTTTTGGGTGAATGATAAAAAGACTGTTTTAAAAGAAATTATGTAATAAATTGTATTTTCCCATAACATTTAAACCACGTCCCATGCCCTTTAATGAGTGGCCTTACCTGTGTGCTTTACACTTGAAATTAATTCCCTGAGTGAAATTCCCAGGGTGGCGTTGTCGGTTTCTTTTTCTCATTTTTTAGTTAGATCATTTAGTTTAATTTCCTCTCGCCTATCCCTCGCCACACTGTTATTATCTGTTACTGTGTATATACTTTAATAGGTTTTTTTTT
>CAEMYA010000127.1:698463-721196 GCA_903131615.1 Diplodus sargus
CTGGACTCCTCAACAGCTTGTCCTATGTTTACTGTGTCTGGTCTCTTTTGTCAAGCTCCTTTTTCTTCTTCTGTTCCTCCGACTGTGGCTTCCTGGGTCTCTTTTTAGTCGACTGATACATGATGAATACAACAATTGCCTTGCAACTGGCAGTTTATATCTACCCGGTTCCATGTTTGGGGGTGTGTTTGCCGTAAAGCAGTTTCGAAACTACAATCTGACTACATTTTCGAGGGGCTGCGGGGTACTTCTGCCGGCTCACTTCCGGATTGACTTCGGCCCAGTGGCAGCAAGTTGCATATTCCGCTTCTCCGCCCAGAGGCGCTAGGGGGAGTCATAGCAACGACCAAATGACCCAGAAAGTGTCAAAGAACATTCAGAATGACTTTCAGCCTACATAGTTAGGGTCATTTTTGCTAATATTGTTGCATAGTGCCCCTTTAAGAACCTCTGTGTTTGTTTACTTTTGAGGTTCCTAGGCTCTCATACCTATAGGTGGTTGTCCGCAACATCTTTTTAACAAATCGATTAATTTTAGACCAATTAACCCACGCCACAATAGAGTAATGATGTCTCTGTCTCAGCCAATTACCCTAACCCACAATCCATTCATGTTAACTTCAAGATACAAGTTTTTACGGAGCCCCCTGGTGACATTGAATTAAAAGAAAATAATAATGTGTGGCCATGCATTACTATCTTATGGCCACACGTCATTATTTACAGAGAATCATTTACTCACTAGTTCATATTTACAGGCATGCTATAGTTACAAACTATTCTAACTTTGACTTTACAACTTGTACAGTGATCAATAGTAAAGTGTGTATAGTCTTGTATAGTAAGAAGCTTCACGTGGTGACGTTTAAGTCTTGTTACTGTGAAGTAGTTTGCTTATAGCCTAATAGTAGTTTTCTACCTCTGGTGATTGCATTTATCCTTAAATAATTGGAAAAAAGGGTGTTCACCCCACTGCCACACCACAAACACACACACGCACGCACGCACACACACACAAAAGTGCTGGGTTAAAAAATAACCCAACCTTAACCCAGGCGCTGGGTCACTATGGGACAGAACACGCGCTGGGTTGGTTTGACCCAAGTGCTGGGTTTTACCATGTAACCCAGATGTTGGGTTATTAATTTGACCCAACCTTGTGGGTGAAATTAATAGGGATCCATATCGGCCAATCGTCATCGGCCGATATAAACCCTAAACAGGTTGATCGGTGGGCTCTCAAAGTGCCGATCGGAAAAGCCGATCACATATAAATCTTTATTTATTTATTTTTTTACCCGAGACGGCATTTGAGAACGCGCCACACAACAGAATACGGCGAGTATGAGAAACAAGCCCGGGCAAAACAAATCCCAAAGACAGCCGTCACTCAGCTCACTGTAAGTGAAACGTTTAGGCGTCCGGAGCCTTACAGCAGGGACAGTAAAAGGTGGAGCAGGGTTCTCCCCAGATGGTGGAATAGCGGCGCTGCGCCGCTATACTCTTTTCTAATGTTAGCTGCATTATAGCGGGTGTTTGTGGTGTTCTCGTAGTGAACAACAAGTGTCCGACAATGTCCGACGCCACAAAACCAAGCTGCTAACGAGACAGTGCCGTTTTATGAACTACGGGAGCCCATGAGGAGCGATCTCCATCCCGTTGAGCGATCTCTCTACCCCCCACCGCCCCCCTGCTGACCGTGCGCCACTACACTATACATTTCTGGGGAGAACCCTGTGGAGGAATATAACAACAAAGCTTATGGAAAAAAGCTTAATTTTATTTTATTTCATCTCTTGCTCTTGACAGGGTATGTAATGTTTACACAAATAAAAAGTTGATTGTGGTACATAAAGATCTTGATTGTATTTATTATTTATTATAGTACAAATGGTTTTACCACTTTAAGTGTTGCACAAGGATAGATTGTAAATATGGGACATTAAGAATTATTATTATTATTATTATTATTATTATTATTATTATCATTATCCCATCCATTCTGTGATCGGTGATCGGTGATCGGTATCGGCAGATTTATGATTCCTGTGATCGGTGATCGGATTGGCTCCCAAAAATGCTGATCGGAGCATCCCTAGAAATTAACTCTATTGCTGGGTTGAATATAATCCATACACTGGGTTATTTCAGAATGCTGTTTATTTGACCCAACCCAGTGGGTGAAATTAACACTATTGCTGGGTTAAATACTACCCATACACTGGGTTATTTCCTATCTCATTGCCTTGCTGCTTTTATATTAAATAATAATATCCCATAATCATGAAAATACATACAGAACGGCCACTGTAATTCAATGACATTTGACAAATTTATTTATTAAAACAAAAAAAAACTAATCCGTGTAATTTTCCATCCCCTGTACATATACATATACATCCCTGGTGCTAAATACAGGGGCTGAACATAAAAAAAAAATAAAAATAAAAAAAATTATAGAACAACTTAGAAGAAGTCACAAACAGTCATTACAAAAATCTAGTCAGGCAGACTTTAGTGGTTCTTGAGGCCCTTTCAGCCCTTTGGGCTTGAACCCCTAACAATAATACACATTACAAATAACAAGTGTTACCATAACAACGAAGTGGACTGGCAAGCAGATATAACAAGCAAGCAACGCAACTCATTTCCATGTATACCTCCAAAACACAATTTCACATACAGTAAACACTGTAAGCTCAACTTGTATACATTCCATAGTCAATAAGGAACACAGGGAAGAAAACTCAGAAAAGCTCTATGCTGTACATACATTAAACACATCGAAAACCTCTACGTGTGCGAAAAAACTGTTGTCCTCAAAAACTTGATAGATGACGACTCATGTCCATCAATACGATACATGGCATGCTGGAAAAACCCAGGTGGGCCGGCACTGCTTGGTGTAATATTTGATGTCCAGAACAAAGAAAGCCTTGAAATCCAAAATCTACAGAAAAGAGTCCGTCTCAATGGCGTGGCCTGCAACAATGGTGAAGGTCTGGCAGATGGTCGTCTCATCCTCGTTGTTTGTTGGTTTGTCTCTGCGTTTTGAAGATATTCAATCATGTTGGTCCACACCTGTTACTTACACATCGGTCACTTAGTGTTGCATTATAACTTACATTTAAAGTCCACCTCCACTCAAAAATGTATGTTTCTTCTTGTTCCTACAGTTGAATGTTTGAGCTTCACCGAGCAGAATGATGTATGTGCAGTGTTTGACACTAGAAGGCTGTTTTCACATTCATCTACTGAATACTGAATCTACTGAATTCACACAATATTAACACAGAGATTTTTGATAAATAATCATCAGTAATGGGGATATAATGACTAAGTGGGTAAAGGCAAATATTCAATTTTACTTCCTGTCCCTTAATAGTAACATCTCAACATTGTCTCAATAAAAATGAACTTACCTTTAAAAGGTGTCTACCAGGCTGTCAAGCTGCCATTCAGTTATCTTATCGGTCACAAAATTGTCCATCGCCTCAGCCACAACTCAGTCACATACCTAGAATGAAATTTCAGATGAAGTAAATTAGAATTTTCACAAAACTGTGCAGAAATAACCACAGAAGACGTCACTGTCGGATTTATAATTTTGGAAATATTTTACAAAGTTTCTAAAAAGACACGCAGTTCAAGGCTGATTACAAAGCTTCTGAAAAGAATACAATCGCACCGGAGCCCTTGTTGGAGCAGCGCAGCCTTCCAGAGATATTTAATTAAATATTTCGGATATGACATACAGTATATATATATATATATGGAAAAGTCGCTGCGACCCGGAGGTCCTCCCCAGCGACTCTTCGGCGCACTGCCCACCGCAAAATAGTGTCCGTCTCTGGCAGAGTAAACCGGGTTGGTCTCGCTGTTTAGTGACAGTGATTATGTGATATAGAGCAAAAAACGAACTCACAATGTCTTCCTCGCTTTCTACGATGCACGTTGTGTCAGGATCATCCTCACAACACAATATTACAGCATCCATAACATTATAAAGACGGGGACGCTTAGTCGGTGGAGCCATTTTTAGATCTACCTAACGTTACACTGGGAAACCGGGTGGATATCGGCAAAGAACTCACAAATCAACTTTACAATGTATTTTTCCTGTTCCGGTTCATTGGTGACAACTTAAAGTATCCGCAATGCAAAGCTCATGACTTCATTTTCCGTTTTTGATACACTAAAAACACTTTAAAATTACGGGCGCTATAGTGAAATACATAACAGGTGCTCTCGTGCGGCTAGAGGGTTAACGTTAAAATGTACAGTGGGACAGTAACGTTAAAGGCAATACAGGCGAATATAAAGCCAAGAGACCGCCACACATGTAATTAAAAAAGGCTGCAGATATAATGTTAGCTCGGTTATGAGCTAACATTATAGCCATTGTTAAAGTTAGCTAGGGTTAGCTAATGTTAGCATCTAGCTAGTTAATAAATTTCACAGAACAAAAACCACTAACCCCCCACCATGATCAAAGATTGTACGTTATTTATTTTCACAGTGAAATGAGCTTAAGCTCATGTCATTACCACAGTTTATTAAACACATAACGTCAGGTGAAGTATTCATGTTAAGTTACAATAAAATCCTGTCCACTGTCTGTTGTGCTGTGTGGACCTCTGACCGCAATCAAAGGATCCAGAAAGCTCGACAAAGGACGAGCGGGAAAATGATTGAACCTGCAGTTGGGTCAAATTAACCCATTCAGCTGTTTAACTGTGAATTAACCTCTACAACCAATTTGACCCAGCATGAACAAACCAACAGCGTGTTTACAGTACCCCAAACAACCCAGAATTATGACCCAGCATAATCAACCCAACAATGTGTTTACAGAAACAACCCAGCACACACACACACACACACACACAAACACACACACACACAACAAAACTACTATATGTATTTCAGGTAATGATTTGAGGAACTGAAAGTCAACAAAGTGAAAGTGAAAATCAAAGATGAGTGTTCTCCCTGCCATATCTCTTAAACATAAACTCTGTTCAGTAAAAAGGTTAACTAGCTGGCAAGAGATTTTCATTTCATTTTCGGCAGTCACACACGTTTGTCCATCTTGAAAGTTGTTGCAGCTTTACACATGTAAGCTTCTGTACAAACACACCAACACAACTCAAGAATCAGGTCATACAGAAGCTACTCGAGGCACTCCCTCCGTAACTCTGCCTCTGTCAATCAATAATAACACCATCAACATGAGCTCCACAAACGCAGCTGAATAGTGACGCAAAAAGTGTTTGAAGTGAAAAGAAGAAAGAGCAGTGGAGGGGAGGAGAGACAGAGGTTGTATCAGAATGTTAAAGACAGGGAAAAGGATGGGACAAATCAAAGAAAGAGAACAAGAATGGGTGGAAGAGGGTGGGAAAATAAGAAAAAGGGGGTGGAAAGAATAGATGGAAAGGGAGTTGATTGGGTCCTATTGAAGTTAATCCTCATCCAGCAAGCAGCCAGCCTCCAACCCCACAATTAGAGGCAGCTGTAGCTTCAACCATCATCATGATATTCACTAACTGTCCTATAAACACAATCATTAAAATGGATGGATCCACCTTCATGCCTGGCATTTGCATTCTACTCGAAGACAATGTTTACTGCCATTTTAAGGGAACAGATCTAATGGTGGAAGTGCTTCTGCAATTGCACCCCCAGAGGTGAGCACAACCTTGAAGGTTGAAAACAAACTGATTTGTTTGGCTCACCCGTGAAAAAATAATATTCATGCAATTAAGAAGCATTTGTATTTATGGGTCACAAGTCGGCAGTAGATTGTTTCTGGATGAACAATGACTTCCTTTCTCATGTTGACTGTAATGTCATTTATTTGCTACTTGGAAAAAATAACAAGGAGACATTTAACTGAAATAGCTCTTAAATGGCATTTGCTAATATTCTTAATTAAATACTTTGCACATGATGTGCTCCATTTAATTCTTTAGGGATAATGGTTCCAGCAATAGTCATCTGCATTCATTATTCATTATCTCATCACTTCCCATTTGGGATAAAAACACTATGAGCTTATGGCCTATTGTGGTATCTAAATGCCATAGACAAAATTCTGAGTCAAAGGTTATACAGCGTTTAACCATAACAGACCACATAAAGCACATTTTATATACAAAGTTATGACTATGAAATAACAAGCCCCTAAAATACACTGAATTAAGGTACAAGATAATGTATTCTTCATTGCAAAACCAAAGGATTGTATAACAAAATGAACATTTGGGAACTCCTTCATGCTACAAACATTATAGAACATATATTCAAATATACATAACATGTAGGGTGAATGTAAGGGTGAATGTGAATGTAAGCAGCAGTTAAACCAAGATGGATTAGCATGGGTATTATTCCGACTCTCCTCTTCCCTGGGGCATTCCAAAAAGTCAGGTTGGATGGTTGAAAGACATCATGGACTGTGATCTATCCAAAACACCCGCTTTCTTCTCCAATGACGATGACAATATTTCTGCCATGGGCAGCATGTGTTGCAGCAATGGAGCAAAAAAATGACGGTACAAACCTAAAATATAGCATCATTTGAAGGAGCTACCGGCCGAAGCATCTTCATGCATGTTGTCACTTGTTGGACAACAAAATTGATCTTATCTTGGTAACAGAATACAACTACAAAAATTAGAGAAAAAGACACCATAGGGCCATATAGTAATCAGACAAGAAAATCAGACAACAAAGATTGTCAGCCTTCCTATAAGTTGCTGAATATCCGTCAGTCCTCCCTTCAGACCCTTCAGTGACCCTCCTAGTCTGTCTGTCTCCAGTACTGAGGAACATAGAGGTTACTTTATGTAGTGAAGGTTATACTGTCTTGTTTTATTGAACAAAAACAAGTGATTTAATAAAACATTTACAACATCTTCAGTTTTATTTTCGGATCACATCCTTTGCACAGCACAGTCTTCCAGCTTCGATCAGGCTGAACATAGCAGTAGCCATTCTATTGTGTAAAACAGGATGAAAACTGTTGCTTCAGACACTTGTCATATCAAGATGTAAAGATAAAGAAAAGAAAAGGATACAGAAAAGGGTCTTGTAAAAGGCAAGTTCACTTTCAAAGCCCCAGCAAGATGGTTCTGTTCACAAAAAAAGTTATTTGCATTTACTGTACGTCCAGTCTCGAACACCATTTGCTGGCCAAGAACACTGCTGATACAGAGAGCCCTGCTCCCCCTCGCCAAAAGCAGACCATGCTGATAGTTTGTAACGGAGACATCTTGACTACTCTACATGAGACAAACTTTCAACAGTGATAGCTAAATGGGTGGCTGCAGCTTACAGGCCAATTAACATTGTTTAGTTAACCTTAACCAGTGTGCAGTTGGACACTATATTGAGTCAGTATTACTAAGGTATGTCACATTCAGGTCAGTGTGCCCATCTGTTGTTGCTTGTTGGGCTTGAGTTTACAGTGCTATGATTTCAGCATATGTTTTAGCATGCAGTATCTTTGAGGTTATTCTGGAGAATATTATGGACAGTATTTGTCATTATTTTGGATTGTTGCAATAATAATAAACACACATTGCATAAAGCAAGCATATTTGTCCACTCCCATGTTGATAAGCGTATTAAAAACTGGAAAAATATCTATTTAAGGTACATTAAGAACAGATAAAAAATGTGTGATTATTTTTCAATTAATCAGGAGTTACCTATGGACTATCATGCGATTAATAGCAACTAAAGATTGATAGCCCTAATGCATATATATACACAGTTTTGTTACAGTTACAGTAATATATTTCTATTAGCAGTAACAGAGTAATATAATGAGTTACTTTCAATATTTAATGTGATAATAATGTATTATTACCAACTTTTTGTTTTTTTTAAATCTCTGCTATCTATACCTGCTGGCTGTGTAGACCTCATCTGAGCACACTTTTATTTGCATTGTTAAACAATGTCCATGCCTTGTTCTTCTGTGAACCTACTTAGAATACTTTCCTTATTAATATAAGCTGTGTGTGTGTGTTTTATCTAGCTGGGCCCATAAGTTATTTGTTCTGTCTCTGTGTGACCGAAACAAGCCTAATGATGAAGCCTAATCCTACGATGTACTTTATTGAATCACATATGTCCATGCATTCTTTGTTGTGTGGATTAAAATAAAAAGGCAGAGAAGAAGAGATTTTAGTCTTGTCATAGGCTACATCATAGAAGGTATAGGTCTGTTGTGTTATCATATGACTATGCCTACAATAAAAAAATATGTATTCCTATCTCATAATATATCAGCCTTTGATCCTTTGTCTGCTTATCCCTATGTCCAAGACCATTATTTTAGAAAGATCATGGCTATTTCATTGTTCTAAAGAGGTTAATTGGACATTTTATGAAAGTACCATAAACACCATGTATTAAGAAACATATTACTCTACGCAGACAGTTATATTGTAACATGATGTATTAGTGTAAAATGAAGGTAATTAACACTGTGTTTGCATATATATATATATGTATATATATATATCCATAGGCCATATCATACATTCTTACATATGGCCTCTTTAATGAGATGAACATGTTTAGTTCTTAAAAGTGAAATTAATTGATGCCAATGGTATTCTTTGTTTGTTTTTTAGTTGTTGTTGTTTTAAATGGTTTCCCGATGAGCCTTGAGAAAGGCAGCAACTGTAGGCTGAAATCTAAGCAGAAACATAATACCCTGCATTTATTCATTCTCTAACTTATATCTCCTGTTGAAGTAAGGAGCTTTAAATATTCAAGAAGTCTATCTGTTATCAGCCCTCTGCTCCCATACTTTGGCAGGTATTCACTGTTATCATTGCTGAGAAGGAAATTATAGCTCTATCATGTGGCCCAGAGGCTGTGTCGGCCCACCACTGCCACGACCCCCACCATCCCAACTACAACCCCCAACCAGCCTCTTTTCATCTTTATTATAAAGCTTAGGCACTCTCCATACATTTCCAGCATATTTGAATTGGATGCACATTTCTGCCTTTCTGAAAGTCAAATCTGGTCATCAACATCAGCAGCCCAATCCAGACCACCTCCATTGAGACCATGTCATGACCAGAACAAACCTGTGTTCAAATTTCAGGAGAATTTTTACGTGAAAAATCAGGCTACTTTCAGGAAATCTGACTGTTAAATAACGACATGACAGATTTTCATAGGCTGGCCTCCTCTGCGCCAACACACTCCCTCTCCCCGGGGATATCCAAGAGGGGGGCGTTCATCACCAAAGTGAAGTTCGGTGTGTCCAGTGGTAAGATAGCAGTGTTTCGCAATGTCGTCCCTCAGTGCTAGACATGCAAATTACTTTGTTGTTGGTTGTAGAAATCAACATAAGTGCCTATATTCTGTCCCAGCTACAGAACAACAGAAGAGACAGAGGCTGTGTTTAATTTTGGACAAAAAAGACAACATGCCGGCTACGGTCCGTGTAACTTTGTTTGTATGTGCTAACCAGTTCACATCAGACTGCTTCAGTAACGAGGGTCAATACAACGCTGGCTTTGCCTCAACAGTGACCCCCGTAAAAGGATCAGTCCCAACCATACTGGACCCAGCAGCTGCACCCGAGCCCACGTGAAGAACTATAAGTTACCTTAACCGTTTGCAGGAGCTAGCATTAGCTACATGGTAGTAACTGTAACAACACATACGAACAAACTAACATTATTCAGACACACTAACCATTCTGATATGTCCTGCTGCAGCCGCAGAGTCTGTATTTCTTCAGGAGCCTCTCCTTCTGGGTCCGATTCTGGGTCAAACTGGTATCACTGCATGAAAAGTGGGATTTTCGGCCCCGTAAACGCCCAGAAATCCCCCTAATTTTCGGCAGTTACGACAATTTACAGCCTGTGAACGCTGTGTTCGTCTGTGCCGAAAATTGTTGGAAACGAACCATGACGTCAGTGGAGCTGGCGGAGGTGAGAACGGATGGGGAAGGATGGGGTTTACATTTATAATGACCCAGGGTGACCAATAGTGACAGATCTATATATATATATATATACAGATCTATATATATATATACAGATCTATATATATATATATATATATATATATATATATATTCATTATGATATCAAAGATATGAATGAATTTATTGAGGAAAGGAAAATGCCAGGAAGGTGCTGTTTAGTCAAGAAAGAGCTTTATTAACACAAACACACCACAACTATGTACAAAGCATAATCTGCCCACACAACAACAGGAAGCTCACTAGAAGCCCAAAATCCTAAAGCACCGTGAAGTGTCTGTCTGCCGCCTCAGAGCCGGAGGTAACTGCCAACCTTCTGTCTGAATTCGGTCCATTTTGCAGACGTCTGTGGTGCGTCGCTCTGTACTTTGGAATTGCCTCTATAATCTCGACTGCAGTGTGGCACAGAGCTCGGTGAGCTCCCGGCTCCATCCAGACACCCCTCTGTCTTCCTCCTTAGGCATCAGGTCCCTGATGGCGCACTTCCAAAGGTCCACCTCATCCTCAGCTAACACTTTGTCTCGCTTCCAGCAGCTGTAAAAACAATCAATAAAGACAATCAGTACTGCGGCAGCGAAGCGACCTCAGTCGGCGACACTTTCAGTGGCGACCTAGCAAAGTTCCTCCCGTCAACGCAGGCATCCTCTCGACAATGGTCGGGCCGCTAGCCTATCTTAGCTCTGGCTAGCTAGCTTAGCCGAACTTGCTTCGTGTCCAATAAAACACAAACACTTGGACTGCGACGGAGAGTCCAGCTCACACACTCATAGCACGTCGTCCGACAACAGTTCACAGTTGTTAGTGATAAAACACGACACTGACGACACACACAGTCCACTGTTAGCTGCTCGACGACATTTACTCTCTGCTTCTTCTTCCTCGTCACTGACGCTCCGGTCAACCTGGAAGTGTAAAAAGTCTTACAGGTCATGAACTCTCATACATAATAAGAATTACTTTAACTTCTTTTAAACATTCAGAACCCATGAAATTATATTTTAATGTCACACATTTTGAACAGAAATGATTTATACATTTCAATATCTTATTTATCTCAAACTATGTCATGCAAATGTTTTACTTCTTAACAACTGAATTTTATCTTTAACTTGGTCTCAGGAGACACGCATGCCATGCCTGCGTGTCGCAGGCATGGCATGGCTCATTAGCATGTAAAGGTTCAAGCACAGAAACAGCCTGCTCTCAGTCGAGCTCAGCAGAGTGACTTTTAGGCAGCTAAAATTCAGGACCACAGATGGGTTTGAGGCAATACATTTCGAATGCAGTGTTGTTGGTGAAATTGATGAAAAACTGTATAATATGGGACCTTTAACCAATCAGGTAGTAGGCTATTGTTGCCTAAACTTAATCAAGTAGCTTTACTGTCTAAACCTAACCAAATTATTATGTTGCCTGACAAAACTGGTCCTTAAAACGCACAGTCGACAAAATTCATACAATTCACATGATAGCCTTATGAAAAAAAACCTGTTCACCCAGCATGAAACTCTATCGACCGTCCAAATAGTCTTACAAGATTGAGGGGCAAGTGAGAAATGCTTTTTTTTCTGGTGCTCCATTTGTTAAGTTCTATTTTTTTTTCATGTGTGTAATAGAGTAAAAAAAGGAAATGTTTTTTTCATGAGTTGAGCTGAGTGTAAAACGTACACGTACTCACATAGTTGTACTTCAATATGTGCGCATGTAGTGAAGTGTAATAATTATTCTATAAATACCATTTAATATCAGCCAACTCAAATCTTAAATCCATATTTCCTAAGTCAGCACCCTGTCATCATCACATACGTACGATTTTAGTTATCATATAGTTGTTGTGTGTGAAATTCCTGCAGTGGACACGTACACCATGCCTCTGTGTGCTCTGCCACAGAGTGCACTAGAGACAGTGCAGCATTGCACCTTCTCCAGTCAATTCATGTGGAACATCCTCACCACCTGCGCAAATGGTTTGTATGATTTATCAAAGCCTGTAACTAAAGTCAGTGACAGCTCTCACAGAACCATTACACTTCAATGAGTAAGTAGTGTTCACTTATCAAACTTCCATTTACAAATGACATCCCAGGCAGAGGGATACCACTGACTGATCTGTGCCAGAAATATGCACTTTCTTTGTCCACCTCTCGGTTGTGGTGATTCACTGTTCACTGGAGACACGTATTGATGAGAAGTCTGATAAGACACAGTATTCCACCCATGAGACTAACTGCAGATTAGCGCTAAGTATGACATATTCCTTGAAAAACGAAACATGACAGTCATGTTACATTACCCTCTGACATATACTGTAATTGATGCATCATGTGTTTAGAGTGCAAAGAGAAATTAAAACTCCCTTGGAGGAACATAGATGCTTTTCATCTATTTAGGACATGTGTCGTGGTGCACTTCAGCCTATTGTGGTCAAGATGAGTAATACAGAAACAAACATTTTGAAAAATGTGCCTTTATTTCCTTGGAAAAAGGGCTTTCCAGGCACACATGTGAGAGATCATGTTTAAAAATGATAGGAAACCACATGCACAAGAAGCACAGGCTCAGACAGTCATGGAGCTCACCAAGTCGTGCATACTACATCCTGCAAAATCATGCCCATCTGGATGATATACCAAGTTTTAGGTGAGACTTATACAGGCACCGCAACGATGTCACTGATACTGGGTAGATACTTATGATCTTCTGGTTGTTTTTAAATACCCGCTGCAAAGCCTTCCTGTCCTGGGCTGTGATGAACCACCCCAGTCCCAATATGAACTCTAATCATTGTTTGAAATCCTGTCAATGATGCAAGTGCAAATGTCTCGGAGTGCAGTCATGGGTGTGAATGAATGAAATGCACTGAAACCACAATGCAAGTTCTGCAGACATTGTGGCTCTATAACAATGTCACAACATTTCCTCATTTTCCTCAGGCTTGGTTGCTTGTTTACCAACTGATGCTGTAATTTCTATTGAGTTACCTTACTTGAACCAAACTCACATGTCATGCACATTTTCAGCAGGTATAATGTGGACCATCTTAATTGATCATATAAGCATACTAGCATTGCTAATTGATAAGAAACACAACATGGCTTTTAAAGATGCTTTCAACTTTTCAAGATGTGTGTATGCCTGATTCTGCTTTATAAATCTCAATAATTATGGAAAGGGCAGCATGTGCACAAGCTTCATTTCCACATCCACAATAATCCATAAATAAATGTAGACACACCCAGGGGTGATTCTAGGGTCTGCTGGGGCCCTAGACAAAAAATCATGGGGGGCCCATCCAACAAGTGTTCATTACTAATATGTCATAAATAATACAACCACAACAACAACAATTGTGAAATGCAAATATTTTTTTATTACAAACAGTGCCAAAAAACATAAAAAAACATGATTGTCAATGAGAAGAACAGCAAAGACAAAAAAGTTCTGTTCTCCAACAGCGTCAGATTAGAAACACGTTACTAAATAACGTTACTGGCATCGCTGGTTATATCGATCAGCAACAGACAGTAACAAAGCAGACCTTTTTTTTCTCTCAGAATCTCAATGATTAATTGATGAGTAATCCAGTTAAGCACTTTACACCTGTCGACCTGTCCTCTGTGACTCTGAGCACATCAAAGTGAATACGCCCACCTTGTCCTCCCTGACCATGTACATCACCTTAGAGGGCAGGACACGTGGTATCAGGGGTTAACCTCCAAACATCCCATATTAGGGGGATAAAAAAAACATGCCCAGCTCACAAATCAATCAATAGGGCTGAGGCCCAGTTTCAGGCAATGCCAGGTACCTCGGGGACAGTCAGTGACAGGGGTCTGGCAGAGTCTCTCTCCCCTTCTTTGTGTCATTTAGACAAGGTAAGCAAGACCTCAAGGGAGATTTCTCCATTGGTCTCTCTCTCTTAACCATTGCCAATTAAACTGAGCAGGGTTTTTTTTCTTCCCTAATAAGAGCGGATGATTAACAGAGTGCTGGCAGGAGACAGCCTCCAGAGAAACAACAGGCAACCGCAGCAGCTCTAACACACTGCAGAGGTGTTTTTTACATCCTCCCTACACAATGAACCAATGTGATGCTGTACCATGAAGTACCTCCTTGAATCCGGAGATAGGATGGAGAGGAAAGCAGAGTATTAAAAGGTTTGTCAGGTGCAGGAGTTTGGCCCAGCAGGGGAGTAAGGAGAAGCATATGGTATTTAGAGGCTTCTGTATGCACACAGAGATAGCTGCCTTCCACGACTGAAACTAGCTTTTTTTTTTTCATAAAAAGAACTCCATCCTCCTACAGACACTTCATCTCCCACACACAGAAGGAGACATGCTGCTACCATATTGGACCATCATTTCCTTAATGTATTAGCGAGTTTAAATACAATTTAAGTCATCCAGTTTTATAAACTGTTAATCGTGTTTCCTGTTCTTGACCACTTTGCTTTTTCTTTACATACATTTTTTGACAACAGGTAGGTGAAGTGAACGTTGAAACCTGCAATCAACTGCCCTCTTAGCACTGAGCACCCATCCTGTTGACATGCCCTTGAGCAAGACGCTGATGCTCTTCCTGCTGTTCTGCAGATAACCCTTTGTTCTGACCTCCCCGTGGAGACGCCAACCAATGATACAATAACAAAACTTTTCAACTTTATAATCTTTGCATTGTGTTCCATCGGGGCCTGACCTGCATTTTCTCTCCAGTACACATTTAATACAACAAACACGAGCATTTCTTTTGACTTTTGACCGAGGTAAATGCTGCAGGCTACATAATTTGATGAGACAGAAAGTTTGCTGCTTAAGTTTGTAGTTTTGTTATTATAATTATTAAAGCTTTGGGTGTACACTATGCCATTAGTGTTGTTTTTTGTGATGAGTTATTGTGTGTTCAAAATAATCCCTGTGCATATCATGATTTTATATTGACCTGTGTGCTAACATTTGCTATTAATACTGACTACTATACCACAATGTACAGCAGAGGCTGATGACAATTTTCTCTTTTTGCAGTCATATGGCAATATTAAGTATTAGACCAAAAATATTGGACAATGTGAACATTTCTGAGCTAGGTGAAAAGGCAGGGGATCCAAAATCACTACAGTTTATCCTTAGGGAAACATGACAATCATAACGGTCAAATTCCACCAGATCCCTGTCCAGTCCAGCTCCGCTACGTCACGTCTCTGCCATGGTTACTCTAGAATTCCATTGGATGCATGTCCTTTATGGAGCGGTTCCGGTACGATTTTGCTCCATTGTCTGTTGTCCTTCAACCCCAACTGGCTGCGTTTTAAGTCTGGCACGGTGCAACACTGCCAGACAGCTGGAATTGTGAGAGTTCCTGCGTTAATTACGTAATCACGTATGACTGCAGGTATAGGTATGTGTTATAAACACAACAACAAGAAGGGTTCCCAAATAAAGGATTGGAAGAACAGCTTGTTTTTGTCTCTTTTTTGAGATTTTTGTGCAGGCATCAACACAGAGTGTTTTATTCTGAAAAAGAACCGCAAGTTATGTTGTTGTTTTGGTGTGTGACTTCCTGTCTGTGCCTAATTCAGCCGAATTGCTGCACTGTGCTCCAGCACTTGGCAGAAACAGAAGCCCTGCGTATCTGCTCCGGAAGGGTTCAGACTGCCGGAGGTGGAACAGAGCAGATACGCAATGCATCGGAGCCAGTGGAAGTAAACACACGGACTAGAGTGAAACCTAGAACGGTTTAGAAAATAACCTGTGGGTGACAGAAAAAAGTTATCATGTGGGAAATGTAAATGTCAAATAATTTGTAAGGATTCCATAGTGATGCAGAGTTGGCCGCTATTCTACTGGACAAGTAAGGACCCCTGTCGAGCTATATAGCATGTATGCTAACTCTGGTGTTTAGCTCAGTCTTACTGGCTACTGGTTAGCAAAAGTGTCTTTCAAGTGACCGGGCAGTGATAACGTTAGTTTGTGCTCAGTACGCTCAGAAGTAATCAAATTAGTTTAGAGAAGCAGTGCCTCAGAAAGGCAGCATGGCGATGTGAATCCGCTGTCTTGGTTATCTGGCATCCTCTGTTACCGTGGTTACAAGCCTGCTCGTGCACAGCAGGCTCCTCCTCTGTGGGAGGGGCTTTGAAGGCAAGGCTGCAGCGCAGAGGGGAAGAAGGAGGGACTTGGGAGCTGTATCATTTAAATTTTCTGGCTTAGTCCACTTTTGTCTCAGTTCTCCAGACTGCAGCTGCCATTGTTCATGTCAGCTCAGACAAAATGATCACAAATTATGAATAAATGGTATCATGCCTAATTAAACTCCTGCCATATGTCCTGCAAGAGCCAGAATTTGTGTATTGTCTTTCCTGTAAAGCACAAACAATTTTAATGTATCAAGAACTTATCAGGTGTAAATACCAAGAAAGTAACTACATTGATTCTTATATAAACAACACATCTGGATACAGATAGTTATTAAAAGGAATGAGGATACTAAGGGTTACGATGAGGACAACAGCAACCAGTTGATTGGAGCACAGAGCTTTTTATTCCTGGTGAACACAAAAAAACAGACAGAGTTGAACAAAAACCATCAAACTGGTGGTTCAAGCACCTGGACAAGAAGGGCATGTTGGCTGGACCAGGACCTGTGTGATGCAGGAACAGAGAGGTCTGCCATGTCTTGGCCAAACAGTGACAGCCTCTATGTCTGTCCTGCTTTTTATGACTGGCAAGGTTCATTCATCTGGACTTAGATCAGCTGGCTGGTCGCTGTTATCAGATGTTTTAGGCAACCTCCTACAGTTCGGCAAGCCAGGGCCAGAGCTGGATCTAGTGACTGGCCTTGAGTTGTGCTCCTGTTAAGTCGCGGTCATCTGATGCATCACAGCAGCTCATGGCAGTAACACTGAGATGGTTTTACAGGTGTAAAGACCCTGAAGTGTCTGTTCATTGACAATGCCTGACACTGACAATCTGAACTCAGGTCTCCAATCAGGCACACTTTTTTTGGCATAAATGAAGCGACGCCTGCGAGCTAGTTCAGGCAGTCAACTTGAGCTTCACTGCCATATACACACGTGATATGCTTCTCTCTCCAGACCATCCAACAAACGCACCCTCTCTATTGAGCGGGTTATTTAAACGCATAAATTTCGCTTCTCTCCCTCTGGCTCGTCAGTGCTGCTATTGCTCTGTACAAGCATCACCGCCCGCTCTTTCAGCACACCACCACCCCAGCATCCACCTGCAGCCTCTGTCTGGGGGAAATATATATTTAATCATCACTCCCCAATATCTCATGTAAACATATCCGCGGGGAGTGGTGAGGTCAGAGCCTAGACGCCAAAACAAACCTACCTATGTTCTGCTTGTAATAAACATTTCAAACGTGAGTTGTCTGACTGAACTTTAGGATTCCAGGCATCATCTTCCTCACTGAGTTTGAGAGGATGGTCTCACTAGAATGCCAACCAGGGCACAAAGGTACTGAATCAGTTTTTGATCAGTCAGGTGTTGTCTGCCTGTCATCTGAGTGTCAAGTCTGCAGGTTTTGCATGTCATTAAAGGAATGAGGTGGTTCTCGAACTTAAAGGAGAACTTCGGTCAATTTCAACATCAGCTTTTTTGCTCCAGCTACCCTTGACTTGCCAGTATCGAAAACACGAACACTTTTGGTCCACCCCTTACAACGCTCCTTGAACGAAGAGTTAGCATTGACAGCTAACAGCATGGGGTCACGTCTTTACACTGTGTTTTAAGCACCACAACATGCTCCAATAACACCCCAAAAGCTATGCCACATCAGCAGACACCTTACAACACAGCACTGTAGCGTGTATGGCTCAAAATGAATACAAAAGTGGTTAAAACAGTGTGTTTGTGCAAGCAGCTACATACCGGTTTGTTTACATCCCGTCTCCCCGTAGTCCAAACTAGTCAATCCATCGAGCGTGCGCTTACTCCCTCACTGGCAGAGACGGAAACTTTTGCAGACAGAAACGTATTCCAGCATTTTCGTGTTTCTGTTCATAACGTACATGTCCATGTTACAGCCTGTCAGGCTATTGTAAGGCTCATGGCTCATGACATGAGTCTACTCGCTCTGCACTGAGAGGCCCTCCAGACAAAACGATCCTTTGTGGAAACGCACATGTATTGCATCGTTTTGGCTGGTCGTCCACATGGATCCTGAAAACGCACTTTTTTGAAACGGGGTCTCAGGGTGGAAAATCTGAAAACGCAGCCCTCCCTTTGTCTTGTGGACGGCGATTCTGCATACTTTCCGAAACGGTGACGCCATCGCCCCACCCCTCGACCTCTTGCCTCTGACCTCTGAACCCTGCGACGTCTCATAACAAAAACAGCAGCAGTTTGACCTCATTATCGGTCCACACAAACGATTCTGGTTTCCTTGCACTAGCCATTTTCTTCTTGCAGAGAGGAGAGCAGAGCTCTTTCGTTCTCCAAAGCAAGTAACTCCTCGTCTGTATCCTCCGGTTCGAATAAATATGGTCTACCGTCTAATTCAAAAAGTTCGTCATCGATGTCTTCCACTTCGATATCAGACAAGCTCTCCATCCAGACTATTTCGGAAACAGCTTCGATCGCCACTGACGAGTCCCCTCTCTGTACGAGCTACGATCATGCGCAGACAAGCTAGCTCTCAGTGCAGAGCGAGTAGACTCATAACAGGCTATTGTAAGGCTCATGGCTCATAACAGGCTGTAACATAGACATGTACGTTATGAACAGAAAAACGAAAATGCTGGAATACGTTTCTGTCTGCAAAAGTTTCCGTCTCTGCCAGTGAGGGAGTAAGCACACGCTCGACGGATCGACTAGGAGCAATACTATGATAGCATCAAAATTGCTATTTTTAAAGCACTAAGAAGGCCCGACACAACATGAAGCTTTGCTCGGTTTTAACCGAGAGATCAAGTTTTCCGACCGCTAGCTTATGTAGTTTTAGCAATCTCAGAAAAGACAGCACGATAATAATACACTGCAGTCTATGCCGCCAACCAAGAAACCGCCATCAAAAAGCCACTCATAGCCACAAATAATATTCAGAACAGCACCAAACTTCAGCAACAGTAAAAATAGGGTCCCAGCACATAGTTTGAGGCATCAAACATCTGCTAGCAGTACAAAGCTGGCTTTGCCTCAACGCTGACCCTCGTAAAAGGATCAGTCCCACCCATATGGGACCCAACGAGCCACAGGTGAGTGTCGCCACGTTTTGATAGTATTTACAGTTGCCTACGAGTACGGTGAAGTCAGCTGGAAATTGGCTAACCAGTTAGCTTCACTTCGGTTCGCTATGCAATGGTGTTGAAGCTAATTTAATGTTAGTAATATTACGAGGGAGCTTGGTTGTCACAGTAAAAAGTCTGGAAACATGTGCAGACTGGAGACAGAGACTGCGAACAGTGTCAAAAGAGTTTGGAGACTGTGTTGGAGACAAACACAGCTTTCGCTAGCTGTTAGCCATTAGCTACATGGTAGTAACTGTAACAGCATGTACGAACATACTAACATTATTCAGACACGCTAACCATTCTGAAACGTCCTGCTGCAGCCGCAGAGTCTGTACTTCTTCAGCAGCCTCTCCTTCTGGGTCCGATTCTGGGTTACACTGGTATGGTTGAACGACAGCATCTCGGCAAGCCACAGCTTTGCATCCACCTTAAAACATTAGCACATGCTACTGCTAGCGTAAAAGGGAGAGGATCTCCCTGAGAGGGACGCGTAGCAGGCAAGGCAGGCATTGACAGGTGGATCTCATTAGCATTTAAAGGTTCAGGCAAAGACACAACCTGCTTTCAGTAGAGCTCACTTGAGCGACTTTTAGACAGCTGAAATTCAGGACTACGGATGGGTTTGGGGCAATACATTTCGGATACAGTGTTGTTGGACCTCTGACAGCTGTGTGAAATTGATGAAGAACAGTATAGTATGGGACCTTTAACTTAGTTACTTCAACCTTAGCATGACCTTTTCCTGAACCTAACCAAGTAGTTTTTGTGCCTAAATCTAACCAAACCATGACATTTTCAGATGAACAACAGTCCACAAGTCATTGTATGTCATAATATGTGATCTCTTTGTCAAGAATCTTTACTTTGAACATCTGGCTGGACTTTTCATATCAATGCAAACACTAGTTGGGTAGATAGATATTATGGTTTGAAGCTCAAGGCAACTGGCCACGCTACAGTATTTGACAAGTTCAGAGTGGGAACATGCAGGATCTGTTACTCACACTGAACTGCCACAATCATATTTTTATTTTCACAGGTGTCTGAGCAGCCCTTTAGGTTTTTAGGCAGTGCTTCTTTTGGTGATGTCGTGTAACGTCTCTTTTCTTGTTAAGTCAAAAAAGGTTTCAAAGGTCAAAAAAGTCACCAGGAGTCTTCAAGGCTGGGTGCAGTGGAGCTTTATTTGCCAGCAGACAAAGCACAAGATCATACACAGAAAGTCCATGAACAATTGATCTGAAATTCTAAGCACTGACTATCTTCTTTTAAGCCCAAAAAACAGGGAGTGTCTTTCCATGGCCTATAGGTCTCGCCCAGTCCCTACTCTGCTTGGCCTCTGCTTACACAGGAAATCCCTGTTTTTCTCTCTTGATATATCCCATCTCTCTATAAAAGCAAGGAATCTCTGTCTGTCTGTGTGTGGCTCAAATATCACTGCGGATCAGGATCAGAATGACCTGAGAGTTTCAACATGGCTGCCGTTTGGTTCAGTGGTGTGCGACTTCACATTTGTTTGGACTGCAATGATACCGTGAATAAATTATTTCATAAATGCTTTACACATTCTGGAGCGTAGTCCACCGGAGCTATCACAGTGACATGCGCATTAGAGCACATCACTGCAGAGCTCAAGCCACGACACACATTAAGAAACAAGCGGATGTATACCTGCGGCAGCGCGAGCTGGACCGGGAGTTAGCCGGCGGTTCGGTCCCGTTCTGTTCTGTGCATCTAAACAGACTGTTGTGGATTAATGAGACTAAACGAGAACGGACCGTGTCTGTTCGGGTCTGAGGAGAGCGGATTTATACCTGCAGCGGCGGGAGCTGGACCGAGAGTTAGCCGGCGGTTCGGTCCCATTCTGTTCTGTGCATCTAAACTGACTGTTGTGGATTAATGTGACTTAACAAGACCGGACCGGTCTCTTCGGGTCTGAGGAGATGCGGAGACGCGCGGACAACAAAGTGGAATCGTAATCTGTGGATGTTCGTGTGTAGCTAGCTGCTAGCCGCTCGCTAACCTACATGGCCCAACTCCCAAGCTGACGGACCGGACGCACCGACCTGTCCAAAACCAGACTTGGGGTAAATAATGTCCGCCACGCTTTTTCGCGAACATTGCCGTCGCGTTTGCTTTGTGTCTGGTGCAGAAGAAACGGTAAAACGGGCTTTTGTCACGAAAGTGTTCAAGCAGCAAGTTTGGTTGTAGAGGAACAGGAAGTTTTGGGAGGTCGGTGTACAGACAGCGATATTGAGAATTGAGAGATTTGTGACATTGAGCGTGTTTGGAGAGTATAGTTAGTGTGTTATGTAGTGTTTGGTTAAGTGTGTAGTGGAGTCGTTTTTTTGCTTAATGAGTCAAAACAATGAGAAGGTCAATGTGGAGCAGGCAGTGCAGCGCTTCATTCAGCTGGAAGGAGCTCAGGCAGACCTGAGCATTTCCTGCATTTAAATGTAAATAGTTACACAGAACTTTGTACATTTTTATAATGTATGCACTTATTCAGCAAACAACAATTTATATTTGCATTATAAGTAATAAAAAATGGTTTGTTAAACATATTTGTGGTTTTCACAGTAAAAAATAACTTTTTCTACTCGGATTTTATGTTGTTTTGTGATTTTAGGTCCATTGTGTTAGAACAATATGTCAAAATGAAAAAATAACTGTACAGTCACACGTGACGTTGTGCTGAAAATAATCACACCAAGTAAATAGTTTTAAGGTGAAATATAATGACTAGGGGTGTTCCAACAAGGGTACCTCACGATTCGATTCGATTACGATTATGGGAGCTTCGATTCTTCGATTCTTCGATTATAACGATTGTCGATTCGATTCGATTATTTGTGCCACGATTCTTCGATTATTGCTATTTTTAATGCTTTTTTTCATACAAGATTGGGTTTGTCTTCATCTCTGGCTACTTTTGTAAATAAATAGCCTATCAATTAACTCAAAAAGCTGCCATAGGGAACAAAGGTGCATTCTTTAAAATTAAATAATTCAACTTATTCAGTCTGGATTATGGATAGGATAACTTAACAAAAAAGCTGCCATATTCCAAGGGAACAAATTGCGTTCTTCTGAACAAAAGTGCATAATTCAACTGAACTCATGGATTAAAGCAAAAAAAATCTTTTGACTGAAGAGTTTTTTCGAGCTGTAGCCAAGTCAAATTCCCAATCTGTAATTTGTGAAACATGTTCAGGGCACGTTACTTGACACGTGCTAAAAAAATAAGGTAAGATTTACAGCTTCACCCCACACCATGTTCTCTAATGCAGACATCGAGTTTAAATATTTGACCAACAGCGTTTTACAGGAGGATGATCTGAACAGCTGTTCTATTCACACTTAAAATGTTTTTTGTCTTTTCAATGTAATTTTCAATCTATGAAATCAAGCTTTTACTCTTTCAAATAATAAACCATCCACAGAACTTTTCAGCAAGCTATTTTTCTACTT
>CAEMYA010000127.1:736397-749940 GCA_903131615.1 Diplodus sargus
GGCTGTTGTCAAAGCCTGTGTGGTCCCGCACAACTACCTCACCTACACCGATGAAGTGAGCACCCCAGACAGCAGATACATCCCATCGAATTTTGTCGACAGTGACAATTCTGGATCGGTGCAGCCTGGGGAGTGGAGAAAAGTGGTGGCCAATGACTCAAACCTTGTTGAACCTGTGGATCCCACACAGATGTCCAGGGCCCGTTCCACCAGAGCTGCCTTGGCTGTTCGAAATGACCTGATGGCTTTCTTTCAGTCACCTCAAGAAACTGTGCCATGGCAAAATGAGATGGTTTGCCGAGGCAGACTCAATCAGTGATGTGCACAATGTAATGATGTTGTGTAAACTGTCTATGTTGTTGAAAATAAACATCAAAACAACTCTTTGAAAACAAACTTGTGTTTTATTCTTCCATATACGTTGTAATGTATATCAAGCAATAAATAGTAGAAACAACATGTGTACAACATAAGTCACAGCAAAGTTGGGTACAATATAAAAAAATCACAGCAAAGTGCACTCAAACCACACAAAAAACAAACAACTATTTACATTTTTTTTTTTTAGTTCGACTACTGTCTACTCTCATGGATGAGTGCATAGACTTTAAACATAAGATCAGGTCTCAGGTCCTCTGGCACCCTGCGGAGCAGGTCGCCCACTGTTTGCCCGAACCTGGAGCACTCATCAGTCCCCTGCTGTAACTTCTGCTGTAGCTCCAATCTGCGTTCCTCCAAGTTTGCCAGCTGCTTCACAAACCACTCATCCTGCTGGTCCCTCTTTCTTTTTGGCCGAGACAGAGGGGACTCAACTGGGGCAAATGCAGGAGGAGCACGAGGAGCAGGAGATGCAGGGGGAGCACGAGGGGCAGGACCAGGAGATGCAGGAGACGGCAATTCTGATGTGGAAGGCTGGGGAGACAATTTCGCAGATGAGGCCGTGTAGCTCTCTGCCAAACTGGACGACGTCTGTTTTTAATACAAGAGTGAATGCTTCATTTGTCCATGTGTTTGATTACAACAAATAGTCAATATTACATGTTGTTTGCACATAAGCACAAGTACACACATACCTTTGCCTTGTAATTCGAGTCCGTTTCGCGGTGCTTCACATGAGGTGCCAGCCACCACATAAAATGGTAAAAAGCTGGCACTTTTTGGCCGCCTGGGCCGCCGCTTCTTGTGGCCATTTTCTTCCGGAGCCGAAAATATTTGTCACGGAGGTTCTTCCACTTCTTCATACATTCGGAGGGTTAACCCTAACCCTTAGAGGGAGAGGAGCGGAAGAGTAGCTTAGCACCTGGCTACAGCAATAAACGGCAGACGCATGTCATCACTCGATAATGCTCGGGTTGCAGCATTGAACAGCCCCTGACCGATTGGCTCGACCGTGGTGAAGACGCCGGATCTATTGAGGAACGACGGTTTTAATTAAATGAAACACGGACAAATATACACAAAACAGCGTGACAATGTGCGCTTACCTGTGCTCGGATGCTAGCGGCACATACAACGACCCGGAAGTGGGCAGGCCAAAGAGGCAGGAAGCGAGAGGTCAAGAGGAGGGACACGGTCTACTTTTATCCCCTTGGGAAGAGCGGTGATTGGCTAATAAGCCAAAGGGGCCGTGGTGCAGCAAAACTAAGTTTAATCAGGCAGTGATGCCTCATACCACTATATATATATATATATATATATATATATATATTTATTTTTTTTTTCTTACTGGGGTTTACATTTAAAATGACCCAGGGTGACCAATCACGAGTGATTTTGCTTGTTTATAAGTAGTGGTTTCATCCAATACTGAGTGAGGATATTCAAGCCAGCCCACACATTCTCTGGCCAGGCGCGGTTTCGCTGCTATTCATATGCAGCCGTTCGCACCTCTGGGAGCTCCACATATGTCACGGATCTTTTCCGACAATTTGTGGCACAGTGAACGCGGCGTTTGCAGGCTGTAAATTGTCGTTAACTGCCGAAAATTAGGGAGATTTTCGGGCGTTTACGGGGACGAAAATCCCACTTTTCATGCAGTGGGAGAGACGACCGCTGTGCACCACATGGCTGTTGTGTTTGTTTCATTGTTGTCTTCTAAGCCCCGCTTAGCTTCTTCCCTCTTTTACTGACACACACACACACACCGAGATACATGTACTCTTTTGGGCGACCTGTTGTAAACTTATAGTTAATAACCCCGCTATTACATAAGATGTGTGTCCAGCATATCACCTTTACTGACTTCAAAGTCAGACTTCTCTCAGTAGCACGTCTACCTTTTTGGCACTGTGGGTATTATCCCTGTAAATTCACCTCTCGCGTGACCAAACCGTACACGAGATCAAAGACGGCGCAACCGCCGCCTTTGTTCAAACCTCGAGCGCACGTGTAGTGATCATCTTTGGTCGATACAGTCACTGTCGCTATTTTTGAATCCCAGGTATATGAACCAGTGAATCTGAATTCATCACCTCGGAATCCGCGTTCTCGCGTGACACAAATCCGGTGTTTCCTGTAATCTCTTCGACGAGACTTCCTAAGTCACACCCACAAGTTTGTAGTCTGGTGAACGTGACTTCCCAAGCCACGTTCGGCCATCTTTGTAGTCTTTATTCAGGACTTCCTGCCACACACACACACACCTCCACCCAGTTATATGTTTGGGTTGCTTATGTTTTGCTGTTGTTAGTTGTTGGAGGAAACTGTTTGTTAAAGTAGGTGGTTTGTTTTTTGGAGAAAAGCTTTAATAAACACTGTTGATTTTAACTGAGCAGCATCTGACTACTTTGCACAATTCCATATTGTAATAACTGTTGGTTGAGATGGTCAGTGCTCGGATTCACGCCTTCCCTCTTGTCTAATTATTGATATTTTCGTAATGTTGACAAGTTGACTAACTTTCAGGCTATGAGACTAAAGGTAAATCATTTGATTATTGATCCTTGATTTCAGGGTGGGTCCCCCGTGTTCATTAATGACTCATAGTTACCTAGGTTTCATTAATCAATGATAATAACTTGTAATTAATTAATAACATATTAATGAATAATCAATAATCAGTAACGATTCCCAACACTAATCCAGCCCCTGACCCTGAATATGGCACTTTTAAATGTAAGACTTTTAAGACATTTATTATTATGACCTGATTTTAGATAATACTATTGACTGCTGGTTTTTGACAGAAAAATGGCTGAACATCGATGGACCAATGTTGAGTTGAGCTGCAGGCCGCGCCCATCTCTTGCCTGAGTGCATCAGGTTTGGGTATGTCTCCAAGCCTGAAGACAGCTGATTGAGGGCACCAGGGGGGTATTCCAGAAAGGAGGTTCAGAAAACTCTGAGTCTATCCCTGAACTCTGAGTTGACTTACTCTGAGATGGGAAACTCTGAGTATCCGGTTCCAGAACAGCTGATCTGAATTAGTTCAATCAACTCTTAGTATGTTCACCTCGAGTTACGTACGTATACGAGTTATGTATATACAACCACTATAAAAAGCCATCGTCAAGGGAGTCCTGATACCACGAGTGTCACCATGACAACAGAAAAAAGGAGATTGAGTTATTTTACTCTAATGGAGCTGGAGGTCCTACTGCAGGCTTATGTAGAATATGAGCACATATTTCGCTGAAAATCTAATAACGGCATGGGAGGAAATTGCTGCCCTAGTCAACGTGTAAATTTGAACTATACATTGACTAAAAATTTAACTGTAAGAACGTCGCACATAGGCCTAGTTATGAATGTAAATAGGATTAAAATCGGATTTCCATTTAGGTGCAATCCAACAGGGGAAAAAGGACTTGGAAGCAGCTAAAACTGATATATAAAAACATTATTCAAAAAGGCAAGGCATGTTTTGCTAGGCGATTGCACCTCACTTTGATTTATTATATTTTTTTTATTGACTTAGGCTCTCACAGTAAATATTAATTCAGTGGCTACTTCAAATAGTAATGTAAAGGCCAGAAAAACAGGGGGAGGGCCACCTTCACCACCTCTGACAGAGACTGAGGAGATGGCCCTCAGCCAAAACTATGGCCGACCGGTGGCTGAAGGCATGGTGATGATGATGAAGAAACGCTGTCTGCTGCCACAGGGAGAGATCCAGAGAGGCCTACTGAAGTGTGTCTAATTATTATGTATAGCTACTGGCAGTGGTTTACCCATTCACATTCATTTACATTGTCGAGTGGAATAGCAGTTTGATATGTAGCCTACACTGAAGTGATGAGCATAATGGAGAAACAACTAGCACATTCCTGTCCTTCAACAGAACATTGCTGGGCATCACGAGGAGGGTCCATCAACTTCCACAGCACAGCTTGATACAGTGAGATTTTCGGTCAATACCATGTAAAATCTGTAGGTAGAACTGTAGCAATTAAATGTTGCCCATATGTTTCCCAGTTACCAGTTCAGGAGTTGCACAGAGTGCACCTCATGAGGACTATTGAAAAAACATTGAAATGGTCTACCTGGATCGCAAGATTAGAAAAACAGACCTTGAAATTCTATAACTGGAACGCCAGTTGAAGTGGGTGCATTGGTGAAATAGGTGAATATAGTGTATGGTTGGAACTATATTACAAATCCAACTGTTGCTTTTGTACTTATAGGGAATAAAGAAGAACCAAATCATATGAGAATTTGTCTTTATTTGACTGTTTTAATCAAAAATAATTCCTGCTAATTTGGTCCCTTACAGCCCTTCCATCCCGGACATCTGCAGGGTGGATTAAGCTACTGACCCCACTCTGAGGTCGCAGCAGAATGTATATCGCAATAAAAAAAATAAAAAAAAAGAATATTTCTACATCAGTCACCTGCAATCCTGTGGAATTCCTCTTTGATGTTTCCGACAGGTTTGTGTCCGGGGAACGCCACCATCATTGGTAACAGGCATTTCAGTGCGAGTAACTTTCCTCACCGCTCTGCACACTGTTGCCTGCCTCTGCATCCCCAATGTTGTAGAGAAAACTACCGTTTGCAAAAAAACGTAGCGCTATGCATACAATTTGCAGTGATGTGAGTGCACGTCCGCGGTGTTAGGTTGGTGATGTGTGGAAGATGAATGATACTGTTTGATGAAAAGCTGTAGCGCTCAAACAGATATTCCTCTGGACATCTAATCTGGGTCAGAAGATTCTCTCGCGACATAAAGCATTACGAATTAGTTGAGCTTCGATATCAATTGGATTGGGAATGAATGGACAATCCATGTCAGCTTTCTTCATGTGGGAGGAGACGGGTAGAAACTCAGGGTTTCTTCAAGTAAACCTGCCAGCGAGCAGGTTATGTTCACAGAGTCTGTTACCATGGTGACTGACCCAGAGTTTCAGTTACCTCTCTTTCTGGAAAAGAAAACCCAGAGTTTCCCTCATCTCAGGGTTAACTTACTCTGAGTTTTCACATAACCCGCTTTCTGGAACACCCCCCAGGTGAAGACGATCTGGGAATCAGGGAGATTAGAAGCACTTACTCACAGGACAATGAGGAGTGAGCAGTGTGTGAGAGAAATGGTTGGAGAGTCTGGACTTGGGAAAAGGAGACTATAGGACTAAAGCTTGGTTCAAAGAAGGAAGAAGGAGCCGCTGAGCTTTCAGTTATGTGTCTGTGCTGCTTGCATTGGGGTTGTGGGCTGTGGACTAATTATGTGATGAAATTAAGGTTAAAATGTAAAGTACTGAATAAGTTATGTGTTTAAAATGCAAGTTAAAATGTTTTATATTTAATATCATGTGGGTTGAAAGCACAGTTCCGGAGCCCCCCTGCTGACATTGGATAAAAATAAATATCTCGTGGCCACAAGATTTTTTTCAAAGTAAAGGATGAAGTGAGGGAAGAAAAAAATCATAATACACCAATAATAGCATATACATATACTTCTAAATAATCTTATAAATCTATCACTGTGAAATCATTAGCTTTTATTAATAATGATTTCACTAACAGTGGTCATTTGGACCGCTGGATTTAAAGCTTGTAATGTCTCATTTAAATACCCAACTGAGTGATGAATGCATTCATTGTGTCATGATATTTTTAAAAAAAATGAAATAACAGCAAAGTGTACATTTTAACAAGTTTAATTATACATTTATCGATATCATAGTAAACTCTAATTATTGCTATTTACACAAGATTTTAATAGAGAAAACTTAACTCAAGAACATTAACAAATAAAAGTAACTTGTGTGATAATGTAACATTTCATTTTAACACTTAATATGTGATAAAATAAATAATAATCATTGAAAAAGCTGGAAACGAGCTGATCTAAAACAAACAAAGAGCCGTTTCAATCACTTTGAGCACTCCTTGAATAAGAAGAGGGCATTGATCCCAGCAAGGTTAAGGAGGATGTTATAGAAGACCACCACTGGCCATCTTCGCTGACACGGACACGGGGCAGGTCCGAAAGAGCTGCAAACGGAACCAAACATCGGACACTTGAAATGCCACTAGGCCATGTGGTAACTGTGCAAGGAGAGCGAAGGTAATCTGCAGACTGTGACCAGCGATCACAACGGCTCTTTGTTTGTTTTAGATCAGCTTGTTTCCAGCTTTTTCGATTATTATTATTATTATAATTGTTTTATTATATATTATTAAGTCTTAAAATAAAATGTTTCATAGTCAAATAAGTTACTTTCAATTGTTATTTTTCCTGTTCTGAGTTTTCTCTTTAAAATCTTGTGTAAATATGTAATAATTACGGTTTACGATGTGCAATGATGTGAATATTGATAAATGTATAATTAAACTTGTTAACATGTTCATTTTGGTGTTATTTCATTTAAAAAATATAGACTGTATATATCATAACACAATGAATGCATTCATTACTCAGTTGGGTATTTACATTACAGATTATAGAGTTTAAATCTAGCGGTCCAAATGACTGCTTACGGCCGTTCTAGTAGTGTTGAATTCTGGCCCTTCTGAAGTCCAGCTGACACTTTGGTCACGGGGGGATCCGCTGTATGACAGCGGAGAGTCAGCAGCTGGATTCTGCGCCCACGGTCAGTAGTATTAGTAGGTTTATAGGCAAACAAACAAACAACAACCACCCAACCATTATTAATTGTTTTATTACATTTGTGGGAAGTTATTAAAAAAAAAATTGTCACATCCCCACAAATAATCATTGCAAATGTAATAGATATGTGTAGGAAATAGCATGTTATAGCATGTTTGTAGTAGGCAGCGGCTCTTACGTTTGTGGAAAATGTATTACATTTGTGATTTGTTAACATTAAATGCTGAAGATTTTTATAACGTTTGTGGGTTTATTGACGATGTTGAATGACGATGTTTGTCTCTTAATATCGTACAAAGCCTCCTGTAGGCCTGATGCAGATAGACAATGAAGCCACAAAATTATAATAGGGAATGTTCTACCTGTTCTTATAGTCTATGCACACAGCGCAGGTCTTATTATAGGCTATAATATCTTTAACGTAAACATTACTCAGTAGGCCTAGTGAGGGAAAATTAGCTTTATTTGTGATTAAAATATGACGATGAGGACCCAACGATTGGCCTTCCTTTCCTTCTCAAACTATGTTAAGACTGCATCTTTAAACAGCCCAATTTTCAAAATTGTCGAAATTTCCCTGGACCCCATTAAAAAAAAACTAAAATCTATATTTCTGCTTTCTTCTTGTCTTGGGGAGTGATGTCACGTGTACCACAAGTCACGTTTTCAGCAGGAGCACAACTCACGAGTAACACCACACAACGACACAAACACAAACAACAATAGGGGAGGAGAGAGATGCACGTTTTCTAGCTTGAAATACAGTCATTATTTTGAATTCCTGTCAGCTAAAGATGAGAATATTAATGTTTGTTGTCCACTCTGTGCTGGCGACAAAGTGCTACAAAGCTTTGAAGGAGTTTAAAGGAGTAATCAGTAATTAGTAATCAGATTACTTTTTTCAAGGTAACTGAGGCAACACTGTGCGGGGCTAAAGCCCCGGATGTCTTGCACTCCTAGCGACGCAGCTGCACCAGCCTGCCGCCAGCGCAGCCGTGTGAGAGGGGAGAGACCCTGAGCTGCATGTGAATTACAATATAATATACTCTCACTTTTCCCCTGATGATCTGAATGAGTCATTAAATTTGTCACTAGTCGCTTTTTAGAAATAAAGTCGCTAAGAGGGTCTGAAAAGTAGCTAAATCTAGCGAGAAAGTCGGCAAGTTTGCAACACTGGTCCCCTCTCACACGGCTGCGCAGGCGGCAGGCCAGTGTGTGAGGGCTGGCTGGGGCAGCAGGAGCGGACACCACGGCCGCAAGGAAGCTCCAAGCCTATTAGTTAGCTACTGTCCCTACCAAAACATGGCCACGTGGCCACGAGATAGTTAATGCGTGGCCACAAATAATTATCTCATGGCCACGCATTAACTATCTCGTGGCCGCAAGTTATTATCACGCAAATTTAAAAAAAAACATTTTTATCCAATGTCACCAGGGGGGCTCCGTAAACACAGTTAATATGTTGGTGTATTTTGAAAAAGTAGTCAAGCTGAAAGTAATTTGATAAATAATGATGTGTGTATTTACAGGAGTTAAAATTTGACAAAGTTTGTAAGGTTAAAATCATCATTAATCATCATTCTAGTACTTTAAAAATTAAGTATTTGATTTTGGGTTATTTTGATTGATTATGGTTTCTTGGGTTACATTTTTCTTGACCTTCTATTTAGTCTTTGTTATATATATATATTTATAATTAAAGATGCAAGACAGTCACATTTTTTCAAAACAGATAGCTGACAACCGGAACAACCTCAAAATCCTATTCACAACAATTGACCATCTTATTAGTCGAGCAGTGAGTCATCGATTTCTAAATGTGAAGATATTGTAGGGCACTTCAGAACTAAAATAAATGATATTAGATCACTTTGATCCAAAGATCAGAATCTCAATTTTATCACAGAAGTTTGTCCTGGTTGATGCTGAGATGCTTGGCAAAGTATCTTCTGAACTAAAACCAGCAACCTGCATTTTAGATCCCATTCCAACTATCTTTAGATGGGTGTCTTTTCTACAGCACTTAAGACTGTCACAGTCGAACCCCTTCTGAAGAGACACAATTTAGATCCCTCCATACTTAATAATTACAGACCAGTATCCAATATACCATTTTTAAGCAAAATTTTAGAGAAACTTGTTTTTAATCAATTAAATGATTGTATGATCACCCACGACATCTATGAAATGTACCAATCAGAACAAACCATAGTACTGAGACTGCACTAGTAAAACTTGTAAACGACCTCAGATTGAATTTGGACAGGACAAAACCATTAAGTTTTAGTACTACTTGATTTAAGTGCAGCCTTTGACACAGGAGACCCAGGGATGTGCACATGATTATAGAGGGACAGGGGCTCAAAGTCAGAATAGGGCAGTACGTGTAAAAAAGCATTTTTCAGGCCTGAATAACACACTATGTAGAGTAATGTAAAATTAATAAACAACGTACTTATAGAAAGCTCACGTCTTAGCTGTGTATCCTGTGTACCTCTGAGTGATATGCAATTGCCATCTCTTTTGTGTCAACAATTATTGTCAACATGAGTTTTTCTCATTATCAGAATACTGAGGTTTGGCAGACATGCGATTCAGCTGCAGTTCTTAAAAAGCAATGAAACATTATTATTACACTATGTATTGGAGAGCAAGTGAAAACTAGAAATACAGGCTACACATCTAAACATGTGACAAAACCAAGAAATGACTACTGTGACTGTTAGTAGCAACAGCAATGTTTACAACAGTAAAGTCACAATAAACTCAATATCTGGAAGAAGCTGAAGATTGTGGCAAGATAAACAGCCGACACAGACAGCTGTCAGATTATTAGATTATTCTTAACTCTCATTAACAAGCAGTTACCTTAACAAGCACAAATGGGCGCTGAAATATGACTCATATTTAAGCACACTGAATAAGTGGAAGGTGACTTGTTAGCCCCCACAAGGAATTTATGTTAATGCATTTCTAACTCACAAAGGTTCCAGTCACTCCACTGTCACGCCTCATCCATGTGTATGGTGGCAGCGGCTTCTCTCTTTCTCCCCATCCCTCTCTCTCTCTCTCAGTGGACAGAGAAGCGGCTTTATAGGCTCAACACACACACAAAACTGGAAATGCGTACGTTAGATAACCGTGGTGTTTTTACATTGCTGTTTTTTTTGTTTTTTTTTACATCCCTATGTACAACAGGAATGTATTTATTCATAAAAAAAACACACACACACAAAAGGGCACTTTTTAACACGAGGCAAAAAGGGCAGGGGCTCAAACACCCCTCGGGCCCTATGTGTGCACGTGCCTGCAGTAGACCACTCAATTATTTTAAACAGACTTAACAACCAGGTTGGAATCTGTGGCACTGTTTTTAGCTGGTTTAAATCTTATCTTACTGACAGAAAATGTTTGGTGAGTATGGAGGGACACTCATCAAAGAGTTACAAAATGACCTGTGCTGTCCCCCAAGGCTCAATTCTAGGTTCTACACTTTATAATCTATACATGCTCCCACTTGGAAGCTTCATCAGGAAGTTTGGGAAGGGGCAAGTCACACTACCTCGGGCACTAGGTGGATGAAGGAAAGGTGATGCCTTGTCGGGCAAAAGTTTAAGCCATACTTGATCTTCCTGTGTGGATTTTATAAGAGTTTGTTCCCAACTTTCCCATGGTCACTGATTCTTTGACTTACCTCCTTAGAAAAGATGCTAAATTTGTTTGGACAGAAGAGCGTGCTGAATACCATTTCAGGTGTCTACCTCATGAAGCTCATCAAGAGAACGCCAAGAGTGTGCAAAGCAGTAATCAAGGCAAAGGGTGGCTATTTTGAAGAATCTAAAATATAAAACATGTTATGAGTTATATCACACTTTTTTGTTTATTACATAATTTTCTATGTGTTCATTCATAGTTGTGATGCCTTCAGTGAGAATTCACAATGTTAATAGCCATGAAATAAAGAAAAAAATATTAAATGAGAAGGTGTGTCCAAACTTTTGGCCGGTACTGTAAATAAGGTGGTGTGGAGATTTATAAAAGAGAGAGAAAAAAAAAAAAAAAACACACCTGAGGTTTTGTGTCACTTTTTTTATTATTTGTTTTTCTAAGGGGACAGGGTTGTTGTAACATGATGTTATGATATGAAGGTCTTGCGTATGAAGTTGGCGTGGTTTGGTAGGTTGTTGGTGTAGGGTGAGAAACTGACGTCACACTTGGGGGTGCTGGCTCTGACTAATTAGCTTCCAGGAAATGCATCTGTCGGAGAATGTTAGTTTTGGAGGTAGCACACAAGGAGTAAGGCGCCAGTAAGACTAGTTTTAGTATAGACTTTGTGTAAAACTTTCATTTTAGTTTTTATTAGTTTTAGTCACGTTTATAGTCTTTTTAGTCAAGTTTCAGTGGACTAAAAGTCTAAGCATTTTAGTCTTATTTTAATCAGAATTATCCATGACTATTTTCATCTAGTTTAAGTTGACTACAACTGATGACATTTTAGTCTAGTTTTAGTCAATGAAAATTGTACTTAAGTCTCTTTTTAGTAATGCAATTTCTATATATGTACTTTTCTTGCATTTGCTATGTTGTACCCTTATCCCCTCATAGGCCAATGTCATTTGGTAACGGAAGCACACACACACACACACAAACACACACACACACACACACACACACACACACACACACACACACACACACACCTCATGTTATTATTCATTATTCTTTTTTCTATTTATTTTCTTTTTTGTTTGTATTTTTCAAGTATTCCAGTCCTCCCGACTGTCCTTCTGACTCTTCCTCACATTTCTGCCCTAAAAACAGCGTCTGTCACCGGCAAAAACGTTAACTCACCGAGTGTTTGTGATGAAAATAAATCAGCCCTCCAGACTGAGACTTCGGTGAACTTCCCCCCAGAAATCAGCCTCTGTCCACGCGAGTGAGTCGGACAGCATCCAGTTTACTGATGACGATCATGTAATTATGTAATTTAGAGCAACAAACGTAACTTTGTCACTTTCCAGGATGTTTGGTGGGTCAGTATCTCAATCACTACACATTATAACAGCATCCATATGATTATAAACTGTCCGCTGGTATAGACTGACAGGGGACACAGGAGGGAACACCGAACCTTGGCTGGCCGGCCATCAGTCCCTTTCTTTGTGCCAGACTTAACTCTGTGTCTTCAGTTATTGTTAACGTTAAGCCACCGCAGCTGCATCTTCTTAATAATGCTGCGCGGGTGTGGATTGAGGAAGAGACGTCGCCTGCGTCTGTGCAGTGCGACCTGATGCAGCACCTGAACTGAGACTAAGGAAACAGAAATATTGCAAAATAATAATAATAATAATAATAGCGAGACGAAATAGCGTTATTACATTTCGTCTCGTCTTGGTCAACGAAAATAAAAGATACTTTAGCAGAGTTTGTATTATGTAAACCACATTTAGTCCCGCTTTTATTCGTCAACAATATTGCATTATATATTTGATTATAGTTTTCGTCACATGACCACCATTTACATTGTGTCTCGTCTCATTTCCGTCTTGTGATAAAGGTTCATTGACAACGATATTTAGTCATAATTGTCGTTGACGAAAGCAACACTACATGGAACATGACCTGGCGGTGAGTCAACCACGCACGCCTCGCTAGTTAGGGAAGGTTACATTCACACAGGGAAGCTAGGTGCATGCTAATGTGAAATACAACAGACAGATAGAGGCATTAGGTTACAGGCACCTGGTAGCGCCATAACAATCTATTTTAAAAGGTAGCTCATCATGAGTCTGGTCACTCAAGTTGGCCATAGACATTTATTTTGGAATGAATGCGGGATGTCTCTGTGCTCCTTAAAAGTTAATGAAAAATTAGATATCAATCAAATTAGAGCATAAATAATAATTCTGTGGTTAAAAAAAGTGTACGTTTATTTCTATTTGTGTCCTTTTTAAAAAATGTTTTAACCATTTACCTATTTTTTCCCAACGTTGTGCCCACACCTTATATCTTATCCTCACTTACCTTTTATGTTTAAAAATATGCTGATATGACAAGGCAATACTCACTTTAAAACAGAGGAAAACATCTGTTTGCTATCACAAAATGTTCGTTTTTTTCTGACCACTGCTGATCTTTGCTGCTCCCTGTCTGCCCTCGGCCCTCAATGTATAAACAACTGGAAAATACGCTGCCTGGCCAAAAAAAAGTAACCACCTGGATTTTAAGCAAATGGGTAAGAGCATTCCATTGGATAATTACTGCAGTGATTAATACACTATATTGCCAAAAGTATTCGCTCACCTGCCTTAAGTGACATCCCATTCTTAATCCATAGGGTATGATGAAGCTATAACAGCTTCAATTCTCAACTTTTGACCATTCTTCCAGAAGCGTGAGGTCACACACTGATGTTGGACAGGAAGGCCTGGCTCTCAGTCTCCACTCTAATTCATCCCAAAGGTGTTCTATCGGGTTGAGGTCAGGACTCTGTGCAGG